>MQRK01120110.1:4143-15288 GCA_001938485.1 Girardia tigrina
TTTCTTAAAATAAATAAAAATTATTTCAAATTTAAAGTATAAATTATTTTTGTAATAATTAAATTGTAATTTAAATTTGTTTGAATAATAAGACGTTAAAGAATATTATTAAAGATTATCAATCAATAACGATGACGAGCTACGCAAGTTTTACGGAGAATTGTTCTAGTGGCAATTCAAATTGTGATATAAATAAATGTAAAGAAAACCAAATTAATGTTCTTAATAATATTATTATTTTTTACTACAACATTAAGTAAAAAAGATAATAAAATATATTAAATAAGATATAAAAGTCACATCATAAAATAAAGTTATTCTGATGGTGTTTATTTTTAATATATTTTTATTTTCTAATGTATTTTTATAAATTTAGAATATTTTTTTCGCAATTTTTTAATAAATAATGTCAATATTTTTAATTAATTGATAATTACCCAACCAATAAAACTTTCCTCTTTGAAATTTCTTTATAATATTTGTTGGGTTCTTGATCGATATTAAGACTCATTAACACCAAAATTTTATTTCTAACACAATTAACAATTATTCAAACAATTTTTAGTTAATAATTTTTTTAATAACAATTGTTTATTGAGGAACTTTTCTTCGTTTTCTTTTTGATCAGATTGTTATATAAAAATATGAAATTATAAATACTGATAAGTTATTTTAAAATTGAAATTTTTTATTCTATTTATTTTTGAAAATTTACATTCCACTATTTTATGCAATTTAATTTAAATTAAAACCAACATAATTTTGTAGTCATATTTTTACTAAATTAACCGAAATGATTTTTTATTATTGTTATGATACATTAATGATAAAAGTTTTAATTTTTATTTTTATTTTCGAAAACTGTTTAGAATTAAGTATTTGTCAAATCTTTAATTTGCAGAATTTAAAAATGACTTTAAAATTTAAAATTATCTGTTTATTTTACTTTACAATTCCGGCAACCAAGTTCATTATTTTATTTTTAGAATAACTTTTAAAATTAGTACAAACATAATTATCATTGTCTTTATATATTTCTTTTAAATCAATTATTTAAAAATCCATTATTTCCCAATTAATTTCAAAAAATTAAGTTTTTACTCTACAATTAAAATTTGATTATTTCCAAAAAATAACTTTTTAAAATTAATTAAGGTATATTTTTTTTACTTAAATTTTCTACTTAAAAATACTTTTGATTTTAAATATTTCATTATTTTAGAGATTCTTTACAAAAATTAATTGTTTCAAAAATTTTGAGAGTAAGCCTGTCCTTCACAGTATTAAAATCTTTTTATACATACGTTTACCCTATGTTCACCATACTTTGAGGGTATCAAACAGCAGATGCAGCCTATTCTGAAAGCAGTTAATAATCTTGTAAATTTAAAAATTGTATTTTAAGTCACTTAAAGTTGAAAATATGTTTTGAAACAAAGCTTTTTTTGAGTCTTCGTGTTACAGATTGAAATTTGAATTTTTTTAAAAAAAGTTTGTTGCTCATTTTCTATTTCACATTTTGTATTAATTAATTTGAATTTACTTAGTCGTAATTTGAATTTGTTGAGTTCCAATTTGAATTTGAAAAAGTATTGATTCATTAATTTTTTGTTGTTACACTTTAAGTGTTATCCATTTGTAAATATTCGAATCCGGATAATAGGCGCAGAAAGTTCGAAGAAAGTCAACTGGGTGCTAGACTATGGGCTCAGAAAATCTAAATGATAATAAAATTAATAAATGATAATACATTCATAAAAAGGATAAGAAGATATTGTATTAAACTATTTAACTATTCGATCATTGATTTTTAAGATTTTTTAAAACCATCTATGGACTTCCATATTGTGGATGATCCATACTAAGAACGACTGGGGGCAAGACAACTCTGCACAGAAAAATCAGTCTTAGAAAAATAAGAACACATTGTATTAAAAAATTTATTTACAGCATAAATCACCCAGAATCATTTCTATACATATCTGATCATTGATTTTTGATCTATGAACTTCCCTATTGTTTGTCCTTCTTCTCTTTTCAACTTTCTTTGGTAAACACACCAAGTTGCTGAACTAAACATTGGAAAAGCTCTTGTCCCGTCAATATTTGGACACCCAACATAAAAATCTTTGAACCAATTTGAGGTCAAGATAAGCTGAATGAGTTATGGAATTGCTAATGGCTTTTTCGAAACGATAGCTACTTGACGATAGCAGAAAAACTGGAAAAAATTTCCGTAATGCAGTAAAAAGACGAGAGTATGTCTCCCGAGTTTTGTTGGGAAGTAATAAATAAAATAGAAAATAACACAGTTTTCACGCTTACCAAAAATAACTAAGACTTGGAAAAGGATAAGAAAAAAATGCAAATTAAAGAAAAAATGATGGAAAAATGTTTATAAAAAGAAAATAAATTATAAACAAACGAGAAAGAAAAAAAATTTAGAAAAGGAAAAATTGGTCATAAGTAAAAATAGAAAAATAAAAAAATAATCAGAATATGACAATATAAGATTATTAAAATAATTCTCAAAAATATATTTACAAATCTACATATAACAATGCAAAAGTCCATGTTTCGAAGAAAATCAATTAATATTTTTTGTTCTTATTTTTTATGAATGATTTTACACTATCACCTAAATATTATCATTTAATTTTTCTGCTGCCAATTGTCAAGTACTCGTAAATATTTCCGTTAAAAATTCGTTACTGTAACATCGTTATTTATTTTTGTAACTTAAATTTATTCATTTCCCTATTAAGTAGTCAAACAGAAAATTTGAAACGTTCGGAGTTAATCGTGAATTTTTGCTCTTAATTACATTAAGATCTCATGGTCCAAAAAGTCAAAGTTTAAACGGCACTCTGAATCAATGTGTGAAGTAATGATTGGTAATGTGTTTAATAAGATTTTTTTCTTTTATAAAGCCGTAAAAAGCAGATTAAATAGTACAAATCTAAATATAAATTTTTTAGTGAAGTTTATTTTTTTGACACTAAATGTCAGAATATTTTCTGTAATAAATCAGTTACGTTTTTTTGGACTGATTTATAAATAAATATTTTTGTATTAACCCTTCGTAATTCAATATCTTAAAAAAAATCATCTTAAAATAAAAAAAACATCTTAAAATTCATCATCCTACCACCAACGCCACTTGTAGGTACTAATAAATCATCGATGTTGTATAGATCGGTCTTTAACAGATATGCAACAATGCTTTAAAATGTGATATGTTAATAGTTAGAGATCCTGTAAGAGTTACAATGGTTTGTTACAGAAGTGTCACACCATGTTACGAAGGGTTAAGTATAACCCCACGATCTTCTTATTATCTTAATATAGTGGTAAATGAACTCAGTTAAAAGTACACCTATCATAATTAAACAATTTTTCTGTAATTTTAAAAAGGCTCAGTCAAATGTTATGTGAAAGTGTTTTCTCCCTTCGATTGACAAACCATCTGAAGATACTCATTTCAAAATGAAACTAAAGAGGTTTTAGTGAAGTAATAGACGATTTTTCAAATGATACTTTTTCTATGTTTCTTCTGTTAAAAATATAACAAGAATTTTAATTAATAAATTTCCTTTTTGCAGACAACTTTTATCTCTTGTTTCATTGAAAAAAATGATATATTACCAAATTCTTATATTTATTTTTAACATTTAATTAGACATCAAAATATATTATTTGATAAAGCGACTTATACAAATGAAAAAATAGTTCATATAATACCAGAAATCCGTCTTCCCCTTTTAGCAACTTACATTTTATATTCCTCGGCATTCACATTTCGTTCATTATTACTACTTCAGCCCGAGGACATAATTTGAAAGAAGAACATTGCTTCTCGGATATACCTTATATTTTCTATTAAAATAATATTAATTATAATTATTTTTATTATTTCTGTTTATTCATTATTATAAAATTTATGCAAAAATATTAATAATTTGGAAAATTTACATGAGGTAAATTTGAAATTAAAAACTTTAATGAAATGTTGACATTCTGAATTGACCTACGCTACAAGTCAAAGAATATTTGACAATTTTATCATATTTTACTTTTTTTATATTTTTCAAATATTGTTTTTTATATTTTTATATTTTTTCTGCTTAGATTTTTTTACTGACGTATTTTCTAGCCGTTAAAGTTTTATGGTTAAAACAAATAATTTCGTTTGTAAATAATAGTATTTTGTTGAAAATAAATACTTGAATATTATGATTTATTTGAAGTCTTTTAAAAATATTAGAACTAATAAATATAGAACTTAGGTCACCAGAATGGTTTTTTTTCAGTTTAGTAAAATAGAAATGGATTTAAGGATCTGAAATTATTAATTGCTCATAATTTAAATATAAGAAAAAAATAAAATGTGGTGCAATGGTTACGGAATACAATTTGTTTGCAGTAATGGAATCAGCAAGTCAAGACGAGCATTTTGATATTTAACTTTGGCGTAAAGCATCGGAGTCAAATTACGCCACTCGGAATTTTGATGCAAATTATGTGTCATGTGAAAGATAATTTTATGCTGATCACGAATATATAAATTTTTTTCTTGAGATATAAGTGTTTTTAGTTATTTTGTAATTGAATATTGCATTATTTTTATTTTAAATTAATTTTAACTTTGATAAATTGTGATAAAAATGAGGAAATATACAGTTAATCATCGTGTCTTCATGGTTCTGACCTACAACAACCTCGAAAATCTTTCGGAATCAGTTAAAGTGTATAAAAAGAATTCAAAAACCACATACTATCAACGCATCAACAATTTTACGGAAATTCGAAAAGTTCAAGTCAACTGGCTCAATATTCGATGATAACGAAGACAACAAAACTAAAAAAACTGTAAGGACGGAGGAAAACATCGGAAAAGTTCGAGAATATTATCAAGAAAGTCCTAGTACACCGGAAAGACAAGCATCACGAGTTGTAAACATCAGCAAGACATCGATTCATCGAATTTAACAAATTGATATTGGTCTACTTCCATACAAAATTCATGTCAACCAGTCGATTAATGAAGTGGCCAGCAGCAAAAGATTGGAATTTGCGAACAAAATGATCACATCATCTGAATGTGGAGAAGTTGATTTTTAACGGATTTGGTTCTGCGACGAAGATCATTCTTTCAGGATTGAATTTTATTTTACAAAAAATTAAAACTCTTTTTTTTCTTAAAAAAAGGAAAAATTAAAAAAATAAATACTTACATAAAAGTATAGAAAGAATCACAAAGAAAATAAAAATATGTAAATGGTTTTAAAACCTTCATTGTTGTTGTTTTGTTGATACAAATTTTTTTAATAAAGGGGCGATCATTTATTTTGTGCTGAGTGTATTTGGAAAATAGAATAATGATTTTTAAATTTTCTCTTCATTTGCTTGGATCTTTCGAAAAATGTATTCGGGACTTAGAATTCTCTATGTGACTAAGGTTGTTCATTTCAAAAGTGAATTCTTTTTATGATAATCCAAACTCGATCAGTGACAAATGTCTTGTTAGAGCGAACAATCTTGATTCATTCGATAGCGTATTGTTCAGCGTCTTTTTAATCGTGGTACAGGAGGACATGTGCGGGTGTTACAAATTCGTACTTTCTTCTGGTTCGGAATATTTGAAGGCATTTCTCAGTTTTAATTCGACCACGGAGCAGACGAAACTGAGTTAAATCATGTCGGTAGTTGGTATGATAACTTTTTTATCATTTCTGTAAAATATTTGCCGCAATATGTGCATATAAAATTAGCATTGCGTTGACACTTTTCCTCCCAAAAATCTTCACATCGACGCTCCAAAATCAGTGTACGTGGAGAAGATTTTGTCTTTAACATTTTTTTGAATCTGATGAGAGAGATAGGATATTGATCAACACGAGCATTGTTGTTACAGAATGTCGATGAATATATAAGATAAATGTTCGGAAGTTGTTTCTTTGGTTTTTTGATGAGGAAGACAATTTTCCTTGATAAACTAGATATTTTGGATCTTGTAATTGCCAAATCTTTTTTGAAGTTGTGGTTTTGTTTTTTAAGCAAAATATTTTCTTCTTGAGTGGTAATAAATTATATATCTAATATTTTCATCGATTTTATTTGGATCCATTAATTTTTATTGTGTAATATATAATATATACGAACCGTGTTTCTCTAAATATAAGACGTCCCCCCGTATAAGACCTAGTCCAAAATTTCAAAACTCTAAGAATTCCAATTTTGAAAATATGCTAGTTTAAGACTTACTGGTATTTTTCCATCAAAATTAATATGAGAAAGTGTCTTATATTTGGAGAAACACGATACCTATAATATATATATATATATATATATATATACATAAACACACAGAGTATACTTCCATAAATACAAGTCAATCCAAAATCACGATGGATAAACATATGACATAATTGGTGGGTTAACAAAAAGTATCAAAATAAACTCAATTTTCTACTTTATATGTATCAAAATTAAAAAAATTATTTATGTATTTTGGGATAATAGAGTGACAAAAATAATACATTTCAATATCTTATTAAATTAAAATTCTGAAATATTTTTAAATTAAAAAATTACTTTAAAAATTTTATGATTATTTATGGACAGTAATATCTCATAATTATAAAATGGAAATTACAATTCTTGCTTTATTAGTTATATAAAATCGATAATAATTTATATAAAATAATGAAGAATAATATTTTTGTTTAGACGAACGAAATATCAATTATCTTTTTAAAATCTCAAAAATTTATTATGTAAAAAACTATTTATTATATGTTATCATTATTCAATTTTAATTTAATTTTCTTAAATTAAAATATTGAGCCAATAAATATATAAAAATATAACTTTTTTTCCTCGAGAATTTAAATCAGATTAAAAAAAATATTTATAAATAATTTATAATTTTTTTTCAATTTTTTTAGAATTAAATTTTCTGCAAACAATTTATAAAAATATTTTAGATTATTAATTTTCTATTCCCAATGGAAAATAAATAAATAAATAAAAATATTTATACGAGATTTAGAGTTCGATAAAATGTTTTAACATCAATAAAAATATATTTTTTCGTCACGAAAGTTATTTATAAATATTTTAATAATTATTAATTAATTTTCTTAAAATAATTTAGAAATTTTCAATATTTTTTTAAAATTATTTACTGATTTTGGGAAAAATGTTTTTAAAAAATATGAAATAAAATGTTTACAATTAAAATTTTATGTCAAAGTAACAAAATTATGGATAAAAAAACGATTTATAAAATATTATTTTTTAATAACGTCTTAATATCATATCGTTTTTTATTAAATAATTTATTAGCTAATTTTTTTTAAATAAATTATGTTGAGGCAATGTATATCAAAATATATTTTTAATTATTTATGTTTTTTCTTTTTTTTAATTAATTGTCTTAACCAGGATTTTGAATTATTTGTTATTTTGATATTTTCTAATATTTTCAACAAATATATCATCATTATATTTCATTTATATTAGGTTGTCAAGTATGCAATTTGTAAGAATGATTACAATAAATTGAAAAAGTTATAATTTGACAATGACTTAAGATTTTATTGCTCAGTATCTTTGCTTTTGAAAACATCAATAAAATTAATTAATATTATTGATAACTTGTTTTAATAATCAGTATTTTAAAAAATGGAAAAGGATAAAATTCAAACTATTTTGAAGGACAAGTTCCTATGTGGAAGCTTTGCATCAAAAACCATCCAAAACATTTTATTAGCGTATTCCGATACAATGGCTAATATTTGCTGTTACAAAACTAGCAATATTTACTCATTCGAACTTAATTAATAAAGTGAAGAAGTAGGATAAGTTGATTCCACATGAGTTAAATGAAAAGCAGAAACAAAAGCATTTAGATGCATTCTCATTATAATTGTGATCTTTTTTTGAATTTAATCGTCACTAGTAATAAAAAGTAGATCTAATATGCTAATTGCAAACGTCCAGCAAGCTGATGGAACACAAATAAACACCAAAACACAGTCCAAATCACAACATTCATTAAAAGAAGCTGATGTTGAGTGTTTGATGGTCAGCCGAGGTGTAATCCATTATGAAATCAAGCAACCTGGTTTGTCGATCACAGTAGATATCTACTGTAACCATTTAAAGAATATGATGTGGAAACTCAAAGAAAAGAGCTGTGTTTTGTAAACAAGTTGACTTCCATCTTGATTCATAACAATAGAAAACCACATACGGCATTTAATACCTTGACAAAACTACAGGAACTTGAATTGGAACTTCTACATCATCAATTAGTCCTTACTGATTAAACATGTCTTCCTCAATTTGAACAATTTATTGTATGGAAATAAATTCAAATCCGATGATTCCGTACAAATGGTTTTCCAGGAAGTTATTGATTCTCGCCACTAAATTTTTATTCAAACGGCCGCAACAAGCTGCAGCTCAAATGGAAAAAGTGTGTCAATAATATGGGTACCAACTTTGATGAATTACAGGAATATTTGTAAAATTCGCTTTATTAACAATATCGTATTTCCCAAGTATTAATTAACGCATTTTTATTAATTATTACGTGTATTATGTTTTTATTATTTTTTAGTGTACAATTATTTGAGAAATGTTTGATTTACCTCCCACATTCATTTTAATTAAAGTAATCACAGTTGTTTACGCGGTACCAACATGTAATACACTTCCGTCAAACGCATGTTGCCCGATGGCCATGTGGTTTTCAATGTGTTAAATAAAAAATAGAGAAAAAAATCATAAAACAAAATTATTTATTAAAACTAAATCAAGCAATGAGGCCTCATTTTCTTCAAAGGCTTTCTTGTAGTAGGAAAATCTTCAAAATAAGTTTAAGTTGTTACTTCAAGATGTTCTTCTTGAAATAAGTTTGTATAATAATAGAACTGATTTATCTGAATTGAAAACAGAATTATTCTCTTTCAGCCAAGGAGCTAAATTCTTGAAAACTTTTTGGTTCGGATGAAACTGGCCCAATGTTGATGATTTAATATTTATATTTAAACCAAATAACTATTCATGTTAATAAAGTCACCTTGAGTGACTTTTGATTAATAATTACTGACCTCGACTTTCGGGTTTATCTGTTTGGAATATGAATAAATCCAATTGAATGATGAGAGGAGTCGATAAGAACGCTTCAAAGAACGACTGATTGCTTTCAAAATTTTGTCAACCGACTTTAAAAAAAAACTCATTTTTATTTATATTTTTTAAAAATATCACTTAATAATTAGAATAAAATCAGGAATTTTTCTTAATTGCATAGTTAAAGTCAAAATTGGCCAGACAGTTCTTTTGAATTAAACAGAACTGTTCGCCAGGAAATATTTGTTAAAAATACCTCATTTTAAACTAATACTATTTTATATTTTAATATATTATCGTTTGTTTCGAAAAATAAACGATTTATTTACTGGATAAAGTACGAAAGAGAATTTTAACTCTGTCGCCATTGTCTCCCTTAAGTTTGTCGTTGGGTATTATATTAGGTATAACATGTACATTTTTACGTGCTTTTGTAATTTATAAACAATGGACGAGATTGACGACTTTTAGATATAACGAAACGTAAACACCTGACGTAAGATTTATGTACTTGACTTAAATTGGTTGTATGTGTACATTGTCTATTATATTCAGTCTTGTGAACGCAAGTTTAGTATTTCGAAAATATAATTTGATTAAAGCTTTTTAGCGCAATTTCCATACTGACAATTGCGATTATTAATTGGTTATTTCTGTGTGGATGGATGGATGGATGTGTGTCCGCAGCTTTAAGTCGTATCTCCTACTCAACGAAGCAATATCGAGGGCTAGTACCAAAAGTAAATATGTTAAGCAAGATCGGAGGATGATTGTGGGCCAAAAAAATTCCCGGAATTCGTTCCTGGATTTCCCGGAAAAGCCAAAAAACCTCGAAACAATGCAGTTTTGGCCTATATCTCGGCAACCAGACCACTTAGCGAGTTGAAAAATTTACCAATCGATTCCTGCAATAATTTAGAACAATATTGCCGAAGAAAGTTTTCAAAAATATCCTTTCGTTCGGTCACAAAAAATTATTCATAGTCAAATACTGATATAAACGTTTTAATATTTGGGCACCGAATAACATAAGGAAATTGTGCTTAAATTGTCACTAGACTTTTTATTAACTTGTTTTATATAATTATTGGACATGTTTCGATGTTTACATACATCATCATCAGCAATTTTCGGATGTTTAGTATATATATTATTGAATTGTTTGAATAATACAAATTTAACAGATACATTTACTCTAAAAGGTAACGAAGAAATTAATTATTATTGTTTATCAAAGTATTATTCGGTAATAATTGCAAAAAATATTTTAATTAAAAATTTTAAGTATTGAAATAACCTTACTTTGCCCATTCTGAATGTTAATTGATGGGTTGTAGTGTCTTATTAGTAGAGATTCAAAAAACTGTCGTTCGTAATGTGAATCAAAACCCTTTTGTAGAACAGAAAACTCATCTTTTGAAATGGATGAGGTTCTATCCTTACAACATTACCAATGATCAAGAACCTTACTCGATCGACTCATTTGCGAGTGCTCGCTAATACGGGTTTTCAGATGACGATTTGTCTCTCTAATGTGGGCCTCCCATCTCTGTAATGGTATTGAGCCTAAGGCTCTTTAGAGGGTCCACCCAAACTAAAGTCCTTAAGGGTCCCCCGATAGGCCTCCTACGGGGGGTCAGTGGCCTTCCGTCTCTGAGCAGTCGGCTTGCCAGTAACGAACGACCAACCATGGAACTTGGTACCATGGCCGTACATGCCGTTGGCTGTTACGGTGGATGCGTAACAACTGCGAAATTGACACTTGAATTGTCCTCTTGCAGTCTTGTAATCGGCAGGCAATCGGTAATGTAGGTGCGTCTCTTCGGCATCGTCGTTCGGCTGTATCCTCGGCATACTCACAGTTGCGTCCGGCAACTTAGGATTTGATTGGTTTGATGTCGGCTCTTCCTCGTTCTCTTCTTCCAAGTTTTCTTCTCTCTGGGCGTTGGATGTTGGCGCTTCTTGATGATTCTTCTGAATATGAATCCTTAGGAAACCAGCGGC
>MQRK01120132.1:0-13731 GCA_001938485.1 Girardia tigrina
TCTAATTTATAAAATTGGAAGATTTTTAATTAATTATTTATGCATTATTTATTAATGGTCCGTAATATATCAAAATTGTTTTAAATACTCACGGTATTTGGATACACAACAAGATTAGAAAAATCAATGGATTAAATTTGTTTTACGATTCGTTTCTTTTTCTTTGTCCCGCTTGATTGCTGTTTGTCGCTGATATATTATTTCTAAAACCGATTTATTGCATTTTGTGATGGATTTTCAACATCATCGTCATCCGGACTATATATTTCATTATTAATTTTGTCATCGTCGATATTTTGATACATCCAATTTTCGTTTCTACTACCATTGTCTCCATATCACGATCAAGAAACTGTTTATACCGGTTGATTCAAGTGATGTTTTATTTAGTTTATTCTACAGACTTATTCTTCCTGTTTCGTGATTTTGTATTATCTTTGTTTTTACCTTCCGTTGCGTAGTTATATTGATTAACAATAGAAAGATGATAGGGTCATTTTGACCCCTGTGACATAATTTTCTGATCATATTCTTACTAAACAAAAATTAGACGAATTACTTTTATTATTTACTTTTATTATTACTTTTTTTATTTACTAATTGTTATACATTGTGTAAATTTCATGATTAACATGTGTGTTTTTCTACATTTATAAATAGTAATACCTAGAAAGATGGTAGGGTCATGTTGACCCCTGTAATAATTCACTATAGAAAATAACAAAACAACATAAAGAACCAGGTTTAACTATAAAATTAGTTGGTAATTATGCATTCATGTGCATCTACGACATTTGATTTGAATCTTATTTTCATCAGTACATGGATCACAAATAGATTTGGCACAAAAAGAACAGACTTCCGAACGTTTATTGTTGGAACACTTTGAACATTTCCTTCGTTTAGTTCCCAGAGGTGACACTATAGACAAATAATGAGGATGTCGCAGCCTTCTGCACGTGATGAGATCGTCTACTAACTTTTTATAAACTTACGTCTTGATATACGTATGCCCGTCCCTTTAGTGTACAGAACATATGCATTGACTCCTGCCAAATCCAACTCATTGAAAAATAGAGCTAGTGGCCAACGACTAACTCTAGACTTTACAGAGTAAGCCTTGCACATTTGGTCTAAGCAATCAAAGCCACATTTTGTTGCGTTGTAAAATAGGACTGTGCTTGGCTTTCTATTTACACTGACGTCATCAAGAGTTATTCCACAGCTGTAACGTGAAAAGAGCAAAAGAAAATACCATGATCTTCATAAAAGAAAAGTGATTGAAACAGTGTCTTTCCTTTCACATTGACTACGACTGGTGGTAACTCTTTCCTATTGCTACAAATCGTACTTACATAAGTAGTGGTCTGGAGCGGAAGCTGTATCTCCATATGAAACATTCTCCCATTGATTGATTTGTGATGAAATATTTTTCATAGAAACAAAAAAGTACACACACGCACAACTTTACAAAACTCCACCAATGATCTTCAAATATCATACAAACACACACTCACGCAAGTCACACATATTAATCATATTTACAAAACATATCAATCACATTCAAACACACATAATGATTTCATTTGATTTGAAATGAATTTCACTCACCGAAATATTCACGTGATTTATCGGCACAAAAAACAAATCGATTCAAAATAAATGAATAAAAAAACACCGAATAATCACTGACAAAGACGCTTTTTCTGACATTGAAACAAAACCAAATTATTCTGTTTATATATGTATATATTTTTTTACTTTACTTTAATTATTTTATTTTAAATTACTCTAATTACTTGATTTTAATTAATTTCTTTTTACTTTATTGTTTACTTTTAATTAATTATTTAAGTTAATTTATTAATTATATATTTTATTTAATATCTGTTATTTATTTTCCCAAAAACTGGCCAAATTTTCGATCAAACCAGTTAATTTCCGCTCCAGGTAGTTTTTTTTGCTTTTAACGTGAGGAGCAGAGTCAATTGTGTGAAGAAATTGTCTCCTGTAATATTTTAGCCCTTGTGTACATAGGGCTCGACGAGTTGTAAAACTACATGCTCTGCCAAGGAGGTCTGAGGTTGTCTTTTTTCCTCTTTACCTGTGATTGTCAATAAACACCTAATACATCAAACAATTGTTATGAAAAAGACCTTAAGTATACTCTTACCGAGGTAAGGCATTCCATTGAGAAAATATTTGTTTTCTAACTCAACCAACATCCAATGCTTAATGCGAAATTTGTCTGGTTTATTGACATCTTGACTTCGTCGGAAACAATATCTTATCACACGTTAAGTTTTCAGTGGGTGTATAATGTTGCTTGCAGTTACTGATAAACGCGTTCCAAATCTAAGAAATAAGTGCAAATTTGTCACATTGAAGCCTTGTGTTGCGCTCCATTTTGCCATCAAACAGCAAGTACTTCATGATTTCTTTAAATCTGTTACCTGACATACACGGTCTAAACATGTCATTTTTTCACGTTGCACTCCACAAATAACATGGAAACGTTTTTCACTCCCATGATCCCACGAGTATATAATAGTCCTATGAAAGTCTCTAAGTCCTCGGTTTTGGGTCGATATATATTTAATATTCATACATTTAATTATGTAAATTTTATTATTTATTTATTTTATTTAATAAATTAATAATAATTAAATTAATAAATAAATAAAAAGTACTATGCAACTATAGATGAATTTTATGGCTTTTAAAGAAGCCTGCCCTCCTGTGATATTGGCGTGCAGTGAAGTCATCACGTCCGGCCAGTTGTCGACTGGCAGAACCATGTACTTCATGCGATTCACTCACTGCGCCACAAAGTGGCTGCCTTGCATGTCCGTTTCCAGCGCCTGCAGGCAGTGCGTCATGATCTCCTCGCGGATCCCCACGGGCAGCTGGAGCCACCGAGTGTCTTTGATCAACTGTAGCTCTTCATAGGTCGAGATCATGGTATATTTTAATTGCAGGGCCGCCAGTGTCCGCACGGCGTCCCACAGCTGCGGCTTCACCAAGATTCGTGACAGAGCGAGCACCACCGCTGCGTACTCTGTGACGATCACATTCTCCAAGAAATCCCTGGCCGCGGTCAAGTCCTACTGATTTAAAGAAATAGCCTTTTTCAACACTTCTACTAATTGTTCTTCCATATTTGGGTTCCACGTTTTTTTCAGTAACAGTGTATTTCTAAAAAAAGAAATCAATTACTTAGTTTTTTATTTTAATATTTCGCAGTATTTAGACCAAAAACCCTTACCTGTATAGCGCGCAACATGCTCTCATCAATTAGTAGAGAGAAAGAAGACAAAGCTCGTTCATCAGCCGAGATTTTTCTCTTTGCAGTTGCCGATGGACCTGCTGAGACAGTGAATACATTGTGTGCTTCTTCTCTTCCACGGGTAGTATTGTTACCAGGCTTCAGCACATACCATTGGACTTCGTTCTTTGCTAAATATATTATGAGGTTCTTCAGCCTCTGGATCTGAATCACTGCTATTTTCGTCATTGGAATTAAGTACTTCCACAGCATCATCATTGTCACCATCAATATCATCACCACTTTCTTCACCAGAATCATCCTGGTTTATATTATTCAAACGTTGAAGAATCTCATATATGTTGCTTGACATGCCTAGAATTAAATAAAATTCACAATTGCCATATTAAAAATTTAATTTTAAACATTTTTTGTAATAAAATTTATCAGAAATTAAAAGTTTATCTTGACACTTGTATTGATAACATTTAAAAAATTTACATTATTCAGATTTTTACAAGTCTACAAATAGAAGCACTCACCTCGTTTTTATAAATGTAAACTTCAATTGATTATTGTATTTATAATGAATAAACAAATATATATTAGAAAATCATTTATTGCTGAATAATTTTAATTCTTATATAAAATAATATAATAAATAATATTACGCTGACAGCAGCAACACAATATAACATAAGCATTAGAAAAGGGGCCAAAATAACCCTACCATCTTTAAACTGCCGTCTTTCTAGTGTTCAGATATTTGTCATTACAAAATTTTATTTTATTTATATTTTTGTCTTTTGCTAAAGCGAGTTTACTGTTGTGATAAAATTCACAACCGTCAACTCGTTTTACAGTTAGCTATGGTTCTTGCCGCTTTGGGTCATACACTCTTGACTTATCATCATAACGTCCAATTTTTCTATATATTTTAATTACAGCCTGTACTGTCCCTGTTGCAATGCTGTTTTTTAAACTCTTTTTTCTTTGCTCCAATAATGGAATGATTTCTATCATCTATAAAGTAAGATTTTTAAAAATTGTCAAATAAAATAATATAAAATATTATCAAAAACACAGGAACCTTTTTGAATATTATATTTGAATGACGCAATAACGTCCAATTTTTCTATGTATATTAATTACATTTTAAATTTCATTTCTTTCCCAAACGCCTTTTATATTTTATTTAATATCTGTTGTTTATTTTCCCAAAACTGGTCAAATGTTCGATCAAACCGGTTAATTTCCGCTCCAGGTAGTTTTTTTTTATAACAAATAACATGGGAACGTTTTTCACTCCCATGATCCCAGGAATATATAATAGTCCTATGAAAGTAACATTAAGTGATTAATGCTCACCGAATTTAAAATGAAAGCAGCCAAACACTCTTGTATATCTAATTTAATCAGAATCAACAATTTTGAGTGCCTTTCAAATAATTTTTATAACGGTGTTCCATTTGACACGACAAAAATAAAATTTGAAAAAAACAAATTTATTTCACACACATTTATTTTACTAACAATGTAATGAGATANTAATGAGATATAAATATTAATGAGATTTTCTTTTAGGCTTCAAACACATCACCACCAGCCTCAAAACAGAGCTGACATATTTTCATTACATAATCGATTGTTGAGCTGAAAAAAATATTGTAGAATCTCTTACAGAGCAGTACAATAACAATACAATAACAATGATTATCCCAATTTTCTTCCCTAAATTTTAATTTTTAAATGTCTCCGAAATGCGAAATGATAGGCCAAGAAAAATTAATTTATTTAGAGATGAGTTATCTATAAAATTTCGATTTAGGAAGTTATAAGAAATGATTAAATGTGTGTGGCTAGGTTCAATGGATCTGGTCCATCATACCGAAATACTGTTTGTGAAAATCTGCACTTTGCTTTGAAAATTACGATATGATAAATAATTTTGTGATTCCTGAGCTCAGATTCTACACTAGTCATAAAAAGGTAAGGACCAATAACAATATCTTTGGTAAAGACAACCCATACCATTTGCATTTGTGAAAAATCTGTTGCCTTGAAATATAGTGCTGCAGGTCTGTCGTTACCCAAAGCAAGGAAATTTTGTTTGTTTAATATTTGGTTAAACAATGATTCATCTGTAAAAAGAACATTGCTTAAAAATCGATTATTTAAAGCTGTCTCAATCAAATATAAACAAAAATTCATTTCTTTCTTCGATTGATCGATAACTGAGGACACTGTATAGTGAACTTTTGTATTTGACTTTGGTTATACATATACCGATAATTTTCTGCAGCTTATGGTTAGATTTTCTTCAATCACCTATCGAAAATTCTAAATGTCTTATGCACAACACTTTTTTGATAATATTTTTGTAATTGCGCTATTTTTTCTTCTTAATTCCATGCAGGAATTGAGAGATCTACTGGAAAAACTGATCGAATGACTCAGTTGTCTCCTTTGTCGAAAGGTGCCCCTCATCGTGACTCGAGGACGTCATGGTGGCCCCTGTAGACTCGCCGTTGCCTCCATCGACTCTCAATGTTTCTTTCAACTGATAGAGCTCTGTTCAAGTTGGGTATGCTCGACGCTTCTTTAATACTCGAATTATTTCCTGCGGATTTCTGAAGTATTTATTCGTTGCTCACTCCACGGCCCCTCAATTATCACTGAATATTCCTTACAAGGGCATTTCCTTTTTCTCTTGACACCTTCTTTCGTCGCCCATCGGCGTGAATGCATTTTCTCGCATCATTCAAATTAGAACTTTGGGGAACTTCATCTGTTCCTGGGCTGTCAGCATCAACCAAAAAATCAATTAAAAACAAATCATACAATTTATTTTATCGTTTTTCCAAATCTCAATTGAATATGTATTGTTAATTTCTGTCCATAGTTTTTGTTTTTACTTCTTCCAATTTGAAAAATAAATATAAAAAAATATAAAAAATGTTATTCAGTCACGTGAAGTAAACTTACACGACAATTAAGATTTCAAATAATTAAATTAATAATGAACATCTTCCTTTGTGACTTTAATAGTTTTTTATTTATTTTATTAAACATATTTCTAATTATTTCTCCTTTACTTTCATTTATATATAGATGACCTTTGTTTAATTTGATTTCAATATGTGCACCTTTTCATAAGGAGAGATGTCATAAGTCCAATCTCATAACATCTTCCAAATGTTTTCTATATTATACTGTTCTACACGATCTCCGGGTTGCCCCGAAGACCCGAAGGGGGTAGTGGTATAACAGAAGTGGCAGAATTGAAGCTTGGGTATTTCGAGTTCGTGATAGACCAATTTTATTGTAGATAGTAAATATTTTTTCATCGAATAATATTTTTTTAATCGTTAATAGAAATAATTTGTAAAATTTCTGGGGGGGTTTAGCGGATTATTACGCTTCGACCTCCGTTGAAATCCAACAAAAAGGAAGATGCAATTCGATAAAATTAGACCTTCCAACAATATATTTGGTTAAATGATTATAGTGACTTGTTGATTTTAGATGTTTGACTTTGCTTTAAATTATAAAACAATTATTATGAGACAATAAATGACAACATAAGATTTTTCTTTTTATCAAATTTTATTTGTTATATACAAATAATATAGATGTTATAATTACGATAGTATAAAAGATAACCTAGTGTGTGGTGTTGTGAGCTTGGAAATAGTCCCGATTCTTCGATCGCTGACTATGAAAGTAGATTTTAAATAATAAAGATTATTATTTTAATATAGTAAGAATTAAAGATTATAAAATTTAAATATCAAAACTTTAATATAATAATATTAATAAGGTAATAAGTTAATCCTCACCAGGAGAGAAAAATTTCTTATCCTTAAACAATGATAGACTCTTCTTCTAATAAACTGCAACACGTTTTCTCCTTTCAACAATAATAATTCAGTCAAATTTTCTTCAATAATTCTTCGCAGAAATACAACAGTATGGATAATAAGTCAAATTTTCTTCAACAATTTTTTTCACAGAAATATAACAGTATGGATAATATCAGAAAATCAAAAGTTCTCTTCGATCCAAGATTTTTCTTCGGCTGAAGGTATTTTAAAATTTCTCCTTTCTACGGCTGAAGGTAATTTAAAATTTTCTCCTTTCTTCGGCTACGAACAACCTGAAAGTAATTTAAAATTTTCTAGAATGACTGATTGTTATTCTTTATATACTATTATAAAAATAACGTGGTTTGCGTGGCTAAGNATGCGTAGAAGGAATAAGGATGCGTGGTCTAGCTGTGCTTATGCGTGACTTAACTTATAATAATAATAGTATTTTAAAATAAATATTTGAACTTAATAATTATTATGTTAAACTTAGTAAATAATAAATATAGATATACCTAATAATTATTTTAACTTAATAAATATAATAATTATAAACATTAAATTTATAATACGATGTATAAATAATATCTTCGTATTATTTATATAACACACTAAGAAAATAATAAATTGTCTTTATTTACATTCAATAATCAAATAAAACAAATAACAACGATAAAACAATAAATAAAATATAAATAAAATAAATAAATAAATAAAACACATCCCCAACAAATTCGTTCAGTGAATTTCGTAACATCAAATTTAAAAATTAGTACGAAAATTCAATTGTAATTTTAAATTCAATTGTAGTTTTATAATAAATTCAAAAATATTTAAATATTCAAAATCCATAATCTTTAAGCGGACAAAAATTTCAAAATGGTAAAAAAAGGAATCCTAAACAAACATCCAACCAGTAAATCAACAAAATTTTACAATCAGTATATTATAAAAAAATTTACAATCAGTGAATCAGTGAATTTTTAATTGAGAAGTACCTTTTGTTTCACAAAAAGATATAGTGATACAAAAGGATTCAGTTGATGTCTTAAAAGTGCAAGTAGGTGACATTTTGAAATCGAGCGAATTACTTCTGGATCTGGAATCTTCACCATATTTTTCAAATATATTTCCAATAATCTGTACAAAGCTGGATGTGGAGCACAAGAAAATCAAAATAAGGTAAATGTACACTAATTATGTGAATTTATTTTTTAAAATCGCAAATGTTGACATTTAAAAAGGGAATCGATGAAACACAAGTTTTTATTACAACTATCCAATTCATTATTATAATTTATCTATTATTTGCAAACTAATAGTATAAATTTTCAAGTCAATTGTACAATTTTCCAAAATAATAGTACTATTTTCCAAATCAGTATTACCGAAAAATAAATTACTTATATTTCCTAATTTATACAAACTATACATATAACTATTTGTATATTCATGCATCTTTTTCTTTCTGTAATTAACAAATACAACACTATCAGTTTTAAATAAAACAAAACGGATTCGATGAAGAAATGAGATAAAACAGAAAATTTCCATACTTTTAAGTAAGTGATAGGTGTTAAATTTAAAAAGTATCGTGTCATTATCACAGAAACAGAAGACCGGTATATTTGATTATTAGAAGGGAGGTGTTCAGGATTCCAATATTAAAATTATTGTATATATATATATTTTAAGTTATCATTATTTATATCATCAAAAAACAGAAACCCGAAAATTTTCCATTGTCAAATTTACAATCGTTTTCACAGAAATTTTATTATGACGGTTATATCAATGGAAAATTTGTTTTTGTTTTTTTATGGTGGAAAAAATTAATTTTGTAGAGTTTTTTTAACATTTTTTTGGTAAAACTCAACCTTGAAAATAGTTTTACTGTAATTATTAAATCAATCAAATTATAAAGAAAATAAATAATTTCTGGAAAATTTTGAGTTTTTGAGTATTTTGTTGAAATTGGTCGATTTAATTTTGAAAATATGGAACGTAAATCGCCAAATTTGAATTTTGAGAAAAAAGGCAGTTTATTTCAATTATACAAAAGGGGCAAGTTGGATGCCCAATTGATTGCTACTGACGAACAAAAAACCAAATCGTTTGATGTCGCCTCAAAATTGTCGTATAATTTTGATCAATTCACCGATATCGCTGGATTGAATGAACCGTCGACCAGGCCCAATACAGGATCAAGTGTTGCCAGTTCAATAAATTTGCTTGTGAATCAGTGCAATACCGGAAATCCAATTTTACAACTGATTAGAAGTGTCCGTTGGGAATATGCGGAGATCGAGCCTGATTTTGTAATGGGACTCAATGTATGCGCACTGTTTCTCAGCTTTAAATACTATAACATCAAGCCGAATTATATATACAATCGAGTCAGTGAAATGAAGCCTCTGTATAATTTGCGCGTCCTGTTGATATTTGTTGATTTGGATGAAAAGGAAAAATTTATATAATATTTATGCTCAACTCCGATTTGATTTGCCTTTGCGATTTCTACGCGATGCTCGAGCACGAATCGGTGGTGATCTTAGCGCTATCCGAGCATTTGTGGGACGCTTCTTTGTGTGCAGACTATTTCATGCGTAACTTCAAAGAATAAAATCCAAAAATCGAATTAACTAAAAATGAGCTCTTTCTCGATTTCAATGCCATGAAATTCGATGTAGCGATCAATATTCAGTCTCAATATTATGATGATTCAAAGGGCCCAGCATAATCAAAATAAATCACTGCGTAACCCTGTTGCCTCCGTACGATTCTCTGGACAACCCGAGAGTCGAGTGAAACAGGAGAAACCCGAAACAAAGAGGGACATCAAACAAAATATGCTTTGGTAAAATAGCTCAAAAAATAATATGGTTTCTAGTATTTCAAAATTCATTCAAAAATTGATTTTCGTTCTCAATAATGTCTTAAAACTTTGTATTTTCAAATTTGAAGTCTTAATGAAAAATCTACAAATCGAAAAAGTGCTTACAAATACTTATTGTTTATTTAATAATTCTATCTTGTTACCAAATTTGATTTACAAAACATTGTGACAAATATTCGGGTAGAATAGAGTTAAATCGTTTCGAAAAACTCAAATCAGAAGAATTTAACCAAATTGAACGCTTTTTATTCAAATTCTTCTGTATTTAAAAAATAATTTTTATAAAATAATATTGTTATGATAGCGATTTTTTTGGTAAAACGATCACATTTTTCGTTCACTTTTTATGTGATTGATGCTTAACCTTCATCCGTCCCTCAAATCGACTGTACACTAAAGTCACTCGGGTCTTTTTCTACCCAGGTAGAAATTTTGACTTAAAATAAACAAAATGCAAATAATTAAATTAATTTTATTAGTAACGGTAATGTTGACTGTTTAAGAATAATAAAGAGCGATTTATGTGTTAATTATTTATTTATTACCTTTATGACATACATTATAGGAATGAGACTTACAAATAAATCTTTTACAATATTTACATTCTAAAGCATGTTTATTGTCCGATTTTGGGCAAATGTGACATCTACCTCTTTTTTGTCCACGTGTTCTTGCAGTTGGTACTTCTAAAGGATATGTAGTTGTGCATTTTTGCTCTAATATAAATTGTTGGTAATTAGCCGCTCGTGGCAAATGAGTCCATCTCGTCATGTGTTCTTTTATCAATAATTCAACCACAGTTTCAATGAAAATTCGCCTTCGATGATTTTTTATATTTCAATCTGGACAAACACATGTAAATAAAATAAATGCATTTGATATAGATATATCTAATATATTGGCAAAAACAGTAATTGGCCATCTATTTGTTTTTCTTCGAGTACTGTAATTGGCTATCATTTTGTCTAATGTGTCAACTCCTCCTTTCGTTGCATTATAATCTAATATAATGTTAGGTTTATTTTCAGAACCACCTGACAATTCTTTCGTTTTGTGAAGAGTGCTCTGAAGAACAACACATTTATTTTTTTGGAATGTATGACACTAAAGTTGTGTCCTTTGTAAATGCAAATTTAGAAGTAAAAACTGATTTGCCTTTTACTTTGAGCAATACAGGTGGAATTGTTGTTTTATTTTTTCGAATAGTGCCAATCATAGTATTTTTTTGTAAGTAACATTTGACCTAGTTCATAAGAAGTGAAAAAGTTGTCAACTGTTACATTTCTCCATTCAAGTTGTTGACACAAATCTAAAACCATTCGCCTTCCTTGATTCCTTTCAGGTGCATCCAATCATATGCATCCAATTTGACAATATCGATATTTTTCCAATCCTCTTTATATACGCGATTTCCTTCCAAATTGGTATTTTGAATAATAATATTTTTTATAGAATTTGTAAACAATAATTCAAATGCAGAGAGTTCTGTTGATATGCGAGTAACAGCATATCTTGTGATTCCAGGGGTAGTTCTAATCACGTTTGATGATGATTGACGGCCATGTTGAATAAAGGGTTCTGATCGCCCTTCAATACTTTTATCCTTAGAAAGATATGGTATAGATCCAGGAGGTGCATCATCTATCTCACTATCAGAAGTTTCAATCAATTCTTCAATATGATCTGATGTCTCCGAGCAGCAATCATTTTCCGATGAAAATTCAAGTAAAAAAGACCAGAGGGACGGATGAAGGTTAAACGAATCGGTTGGAAAAATCGATATTTTTATGCTAATTGAATTATTTTTGAAGTTTGAATTCTGTCGATGAAAGGCAGAAATTTCGTTGAAATTAAATCATTTTTGACATTTTTTTATTTGATTTGATTGAGAAAATCAAATAACATGATTGATGAAAGCCTATTTAATTTAAGAGTCTCTGAAGTAATTAGTCGAAAGTGACAGTGAAAAAACTAGCGGTTTTTGTTTAAATACTTTTAATTATTCTCAGCTACCATCGATCTTAAATGAAGTATTTGATAATTATCAAAAGTTACCGGATATGTGCCATTATAACGATGATGAGATTTATCCAACAGTTATAGAAACTCTGTGCGATTTTCTTATTACTTTATTGACCCAAGCGAAAGAACTTCTACTACCGTTTCGCGTTTTGTTGAAAAATTATCAATTGAAATCGTTTGGGGGTTATCACGAACGATCGGTGGTTCTTTATAAATGGGCCCATGACACCGAATCGAGCTTCTATTCCAGTTTTTTTCAACCTTTACGGTAAAGCGGAACCCTATACAAATGACTACCTTGGTCGCAGAACCCTTATTCTATGTCACGTAATAAACCTCATAGGTGAAAATGCAGCTAAATTACTCAAAATTGAATTTATTATGATTTTTAATTAAAATTAATAGTTCTAATTATTTGCGATTATATATATGTATAACTAAGTAACTTATTTTCATACCCCCATAAAATCAATATTCTGGATTTTGTGTCAGCAAATTCTAAAATTTTAAATATTTTTGGCTGAACCCTTGGATTCCACTGAACCCCAGTTGAAAATCACTGTTCTGTTCGATAATCTATTACGCGTGACTGCTACTACCGTCCGGTTGTCGGGACAACTCGGGTTTCGGTGAATTAAATAATATAATTATATATGACGGAATCAGTTACTAGATAATATCGATTAAAATTACAGATTCCATATATCCTTATTTAATGACTAGAATTATAAGAATATAAAAATTCAATATAAAATATAATTATTTAGAACTATTAATTATACACAGGTAAAACAATACGTATGAGCACTAAACAGGAAAATAAATTCGGAATAGTAATAACAGTCACTATTAAAAATAAATAACTTTAAAAATCACGATTTGGAATAGGTTTCAATTGAAATAACACAATAGAAATAATCATCTAATATAGATGAATTGTAGAATTGTTTCGTTAGAAAATGTTTCGTTAATTCAATCAGGAGCTTAGTGTGGAATAGCTAGGATATGATTGTTCAGATTATGATAAATGATTTTTCAGTCACTGACACCAAGCAATATGACGAAACAAAAATAATAAACATAACTGCAGTGTTACACTATTAATATATAGCAGTTGTTATAATTATTATTTATTATGTATTTTATTATTATCTATCAATTATTATGTATATTAAAATTAAAATTATAAAAATGCATAATATGCATGTTTATAATTTTAATTTTGATATATGCATTGCATATATAATATTATTATTATTTATATTATCAAATTAATTATTATTATTTTTAATGTTAAATTATTATTATAAGTTGAAAATTTTAAAATGAAAAATTGATTATTGATTTGAAAATTAAAAATTGAAATTAAAAAGTCTATGACAAAATATATCATCAATTTTTGCATTTCCAATAATGATTTTGGAGAGTAAGAGGTTTTCCACCTCTGATGCAGGCCATTACAGGTACAATATAACAAAATTAATTATACACCGCGTATCAAAAAACAATACAGTGAAAAATAATAATAACTTGTATTTATCATGGTGAAACACGAAGCTCTGTGAAATGTCCATGCTTTTCCATACATTTTTCGAAACGGTGAATGTCCGTCATGACTGCTGTTGAAGCCAAGTGTTTTGTAAGTGGTGCCTCGCTTAACTGCAAATCACCATATCCGCCGT
>MQRK01120163.1:0-12053 GCA_001938485.1 Girardia tigrina
GCGCTGTTATCAGTGCTACTTTAATATCCGGAAAGAGTCTATCAGACTAGGTTTGCATTATTCGAACCACACATTCCTTAGAAATTAGTCATGTTCTTAATACATTATGGTCTGAATTCCTATGTTGATTATTATAAATATTTTAAATAAATATTTTATTTATAAATATTATAAATATTTTAAATTTTTCTGGCTTTGTTCTCAAACTTATCTGTTTAATCTTTTAAACATTTCTCGCATGGAATTGTAATATTCTGTCTTTGAGCTCAAAACTATCAATATATCATCCAGATAGACTAAAACACCCACCTTTATTGGTTCTAACAACTTAGTCATCTTATTTTCTGAGGATTTGTTCGTTACCTTGTATTGGTGGATAAAATTATGTCAAATTAAGGTTTTTTTCTGATATTTTATTGTAAGTTTTGAATTCCGTTGAATATTGAAACCGTTGAAACTATTGCGAAGTACGCATGACGCATCAATCACGCGGTACGCAACTACTACATGTGTAAAATATTTCTGGAAATCGATAAATCTGTTAAATGAATCAAACATTTTATAAATTCTGCATAAAAAATTAATTTCACGAGAAATAATTTTTATTAGAACTGTGTAATATTGTTTAAAATATATAATTAATAATAAATCAAATAATATTTGCGCTCTAAAATGACTATTATATATTTTCAATTTACGTTTCTTAATATTTAATACTTACGTTTTAATTACTTTTAAAATTCTTACTTCAACCTTTTCAGCCATAAATAAAAGTAATAAAAATAATGTCATTAATATTTTGACAATTTATTATGCCGTTCCAATTCAGGAAAGCAGCCACGCGGCGTGGTACGTCTACATCCAAGAATGGCTCCGCGACATCTTCGACAGTTTCATTAGCATAAATCAAAACTCAGATTCCATAAATTGGGATATTCCAAATTTATATATTTTAATTTGTCTTTTACCGTTATTTGAAAATCTCAAACTTGCCAATTTTTGGAATAATTTATCCTCAACTGCGCGAGTGCTCAAGTAAATTTTTAATTGTTTATACATATATTTAATTAAATTCTGAATAAATTATTATTTTTTTCATTTTACAAATAGAAAAATATTCTTTAGAGAATATTTTTTTCATACAATTTGGAAATAATTTTTTTATTGAAAAATTCTTTACAACTCTAAAATTAACAGAAAAATTATTTTACTTTGGTTAATCTTAATAATATGGAAACCGAATATAACTAAGTAATAATAATAATAATCATCTATTTTTTATGACAATCAATTTCGACAGAATAAACATCATCTTCAGGTCTCAAGAAAATATTGAGTTTTAAATCTGCTTATATGGGCGAGCAGTGATTGTGTCATCAAGGATTGAGCATCTAAAATTACTAATTTTTTTTCTTGAGACCTTACGATGATGGTTATACCGTCGAAATTGATTGTCGTAAAAAATAAATGTTTATTTAACAAATGGTGTGTTTTGTTTTTAAACAAAAGTTGGCATTACTTTTTTATTTTCTGAATAATAATAATTATTATAATAAATAATATTAATAATAATAATAATATTAACAATAATAATATTAATAATATTTATTATTATTATTAATATATTAATAATAAGACATTTTGGTTTAAACTTTCGTAGCTAATTTTCGATTCTCGGACATCATTTTTCGAGAGAAAATTAAAATTATTATGGAACTGTATCTTGGTATTTCCAAATCAAATTGTATATTTTAATTGTTGTTTCTTCGTGAGCTAGAAATTCAGGAAAACTCGAATGCTAAACATATCTTGTCCTAAATTCCCAAAATTTCGTTCGAAACATTCGGAAGCTAAACCAACCATTATGAACCTCAAAACTTAGCTCAGAAACTGCATCTTAGTTATCAACTGAATTCCCCAGTTATTTACCGAAATTTCAATTCACAAACATTGTTATGATCGTAGGGACATTCGATTCTTATTTTGCATGTGTTAATTCATTAAAATAATTCAAAACATAATTTTGGTCTAATTCCAAAATCATTCTTAAATCCAGCGTAAATTTCTTTCAGCATTCTCCAAAAACTCAATGTGAAATGCCGCGACTCAAATCATCGGTCAATTAGTCAATTTTATTGTGTTAGAAAAAGCATCACAATGTTCATTAATTATAACTGTATTGGCATTTTTTATGTTACTTTACTCTTCTTGGTAATGACACCTTTTGTATTTATATTACAATCCTTATATCTAATTATTAATGTTAAGAAACGACAAAGCAGTCTTAAGATGTATGTCGTATCATATACAGCAAGTAGAACAACATAATCTAACCGGAATATTTAACAGAAATATTGCTCCTTCTGTTTTTATGCCCATTTTATTTTAATGAGATTTTTTAATGAGTTTATAAGAGAATTATTATTATAATAAAAATAAAATATTTGTAATTGAATAAATATCCTGTTCGATATCGATTATTTAAAAATATCTAAAAAATACAACAATATTATAATGACAATTCCTACCTCATATTTTTACCGTCAGCAGTGGTCTCGATTGGACAATTCAACAATTTCTACTTGCTGTTCTGAGATGTTCAAAATGTCCTCCGTCATTGTGAAACACTTTCGCAGACGTGGAACCCAGGAGAGTGTGGCCTTGAGAATTACTTACATGTCGATGTTCTGCCATGCGAGTAGTAAAGCACTTTTAAGTTCATCAACCGTTGCAATATTGTTGTGTACTGCTTGCAAGTGTTGAAGAAGAAATTCCCAGATGCTATGGTCCTTAACATTTAGATTCGGTATTTTCGATGGTCACTCAGAAGGCCTGATGAACTTGAGGTGTGTCCTTCACTTATCAGTTAACGGCAGCCGTCTCCGGACGAAGTTTCTCTCCGTCTTGTTATCAAATCCATTCTTCAGTGCCCATTACATCAGTGATATCTCTAAACATCATGGGACACATCTCATCACAATATACAGTCGGGTTGATGGTTTTCTTCTTTCTTTTTAAAAGAACCGCATTGTCTTGACCTTCAACAAATCCTTTCAGGAAACCTAACTCAGTTGTTCCATGCCAAGATAAACTGGCATAGGCCATTATTGAAAGTTGTTGTTTATCAACTTTCACCACAAGGTCATGTTCCGTTGTTTCAGTTTTCAATTTAACTGTTCAATAGAGGCATTCATTGTGTTTGTCCCAAGCAACCGTTATGTTGAAAGTACCATCATCTGAGAGTCATATGGTTTGCCACTTTTCATCAACTCCATATCGATTAATGAGTTCTGTTGATTTTGAAACCCGGTTTTATTTATGTATGGCTGTCAGTTTATGACATTTTATTCTGCAATAACATTTTAAGTGGCTTTTAAATATTGAAACCTGATCCCTTTGAAATATGCTATGCAGATGCGATAAGTCGTTGACTGCTGTACCGACGATGAGGACTGTTCGATGGAGTGACTGTCATTCTGAGCACGACTTGTTTTATTGGAGAGGGAAGTTTTCGTTTTCTTCCTTTTCTTTTCGTACACATTTGGGCAGCGGCCACACCAATATTCTTCAGTTTATTACGCACAGCATAAAATTGATTTTCAGTAATATCAGCCAAAACTGGGGAACAACTGGTGCATTTTGTAAGCCCAAATAAGGTCTTCCTCATTAAAGAGAGAAATAACACTGCACTGAAAATCATTTCACTGTGGAATCATTTTATAAAGAGAAAATAAATAATGAAATTTTTTCATGCGTTATATAATTATATGGCAGAGATATCAACCAATCAGAGGTAGTCAATCATGTCTTTATCACCTGCTTAATTAAATACAATTTGGTTTCATAAAATACTTTGGTTTTCTACTGGGTACCATGCATTATTCAATCCAATTGAAAAGGAAACCAACTGATTTACTTCTTTGGGCATCAAAGATTTAAGAAAAAGGAAAATCTCAATTTCTAAAATATATTCCAGTTCTAATATAAGAATTTATCTATCTTGTTTCGAGTCATTTTCTAGGATTTGCACTTATTTAAACAAGTATTATACTACAGTGGGACTTAGGATTCCAGAAAATTAAAAGTATTTTATTAATACTTTTCTCCTTGCATCTCATTTTATTGTTGTATTGCTATCGATTTGACTCTTCTTCTATTTACTCTGAGTTTATATATATATATATATATATATATATATATATATATATATAGTTAAAGAATAAAAATCCTTTATTTCGTGGCTCCAGTTATTTTTTGTTTTCTAACAATAATCGTTATCATAATTGTAATAATATTAATTATAAAATGTATGTAATAACCACTATAATTATTTAAATTTTAAAAGAAATAATTTCAAATTTTATATATTATTTTGGAAAGATCATTCAAATAAATTCTCGTTTCGTTTTCATATTTCCTTTTTTAAAGCCCCGCGACTTTAAATAACAAAAAAAGAGGAAAATAATTACGTGAAAATAAAATCGTTATTCTCTTTTAATTAACCTAATTTCCTCAAAATTTCGATTTTAATGTCGACCCGCCAGGGAAAACAGAAGATGAATATCGGTTTTCCGTAGAATTTATTAAATATTATTATTCCCATTTGTTTTTCATATGAAAACTAAATTTCTTTAAATTTCAAAAATGTTTTACCGACGTAAATGATTTGTATTTTTTTTTTCTTATTATCATTTCATTTACTATTATTATTATTAGTATTATTATTTTTATAATTATTATTTTATTATTTTATTATTTTATTATTAATGTCCAAAAATTTAGCTTTACATCTTATATTTTAATTGATAGGAATTACTTTAAATTTATTTTATTTTTTTTAAAACAACAATAAAATATATATATTATCAATGTACAAAATGTTCGTGAGACCTTGCTTCTTGTGAAGGAATTCTCAAATCTATTTTATTCAGTACTAGAATTCCTAAGAAGCAAAAGATATTATTTTATGAGATAACTTAATTAATTCTAAAATTATGAATTTTTTGGATATCGTCGTAACAAATTTCATAAATCAAATCTACAACTCTAAGAAAAGGAGCTAAGTTTAACAAAACATTAATTAATTAATTTTTAATAATAAAAGACATAGATTTACATGTCAATATAAGCAGTTATAAGTTATTCATTTAGATTTTATTGGACGATTTTTGTACATGTTAATATTTTTCTGGTTTTATTATGATCATAATGACATTAATGCTAGTGAAATTTATTCTACACAAGCTTCTTTAAGTTGAATGCGCTTCATCCGGTTCTAGGTGCTTTGACCGCAAGTGCTTTGACCATAGGGGGTTTGACCATAGGGGGTTTGTCCACAGCGGGGGTTTGACCATAGGGGGTTTGACCATAGGTGGTTTGTCCACAGTGGGGGTCTGACCACAGATGGTTTGACCATAGGTGGTTTGTCCACAGCTTTTAATATTTTTAAAATATAATTTGATTAAAGCTTCTTTAATATATTTATTGGACATGTTTCGATGATTACATATATCATCATCAGCAATATTTGGAAATTTATCATTTTAATATTTGTATAGTTCTCCATGATTTTGGCTTGTGTGGGCTAGAATCTAATATTTTAGTTGTTATTAATAATATGAATTTAAAATGTATATTAAGTTTAAATAGAATATTTTTTTAATATATTTTATTTTATTAAAGTATTATTGGGTAATAATGGCAAAAATATTTTAATTAAAAATTTTAAGTATTGAAATGACCTTAATGGGCAAAGTAAAGTTGTGGTGGTCAAAGAACCGCGTACCCTTCATCCAACTATGTTCCATAACCCTTAGGTCATCACAAAAATGTGGTTCTTCAAGTTCTTCTAAAAAGTCGTTGACGACTGCTTTTACTTTCTTTTTGTGAAAATAATTTTCCTTGGATAAACACGTTTAGTTTATAAATTTAAGGAAGAGCTTAAATAGATGAATCAGATGAATGTTTGCTTTTCACTTCATTCAATTTTCCAATCGCCGTCTCACTTGTATTATGAAGTCGATTTTCCTGATGGAAAAGATTATTTTTGAGCAAATAAGGTCTTTTTCTTGAATTATTTATCCACTTTTTCTAGAGGTTTAGTATAAAATTCTCCGTTTTTTGTGGACTCTAGGAAATATTGTGAACAAGTAAAGTTTCATCATCATCCAAAAGACTGATGCCGTAAATTCATGTACATCGACCTCTTTGATGTCTCCACTGTTTTGATTATTGTTTAGCCTCAAAAGTATTATAGCGAAATCAAGTTTCATTTATAGTAATAGTTTGTTAAATGAAATCAATTATTTTAAAGTGAAAACGGTATCGACTCTCTTGACTAAATGTTTTTGTTGAAGGTTTTGATCCATATTCAATGTCATTATCAAAGGCTTTCCATTCAAAATTCCAAAGTGAAAATAGAAATGTTCTTTTATTTCAAATGCCTATATCCTTAGCAATTTTAAGGGCGTTTAATATAAGATCCTACATAACTATACCGAAGACATTTTGATGATTTTAGATGTGGCAGCAATATTTGATCTTACATTACGTTGGTCTTTGTCTTGGTTCTTGCAATTATTTTTAACTTGCGTTAAATAACGGGGGTAAATAATCGAGCAGAGATTCCTTAAGTATTCAGAATATCTTTATAAATTTATGTTTTCTTCCAACTTGTTTTCAAAGAACATTGATAAAAGCACGCGTTACAGATTCATTTCTTTTATTAAACTTATAAAACTACCGTCTTACATCTAAAAAACGCCTAGGTGTTGTGTTCGAGTAGAACACATACTGGGTGCACAGTTCGAATAAAGCGCTTAGGGCCTAATATTCGAGAGAAACTCATGTATTTATCAAAAAAAATTTTTGTGGAGTAAATCATAAAAAACAATTTTTTTACTATTAATTTTAATAAAAACATATTTAATCAATTTAAAATTTGGTATAAAATGTGATAAAAAATTTCCAAAATGTGGAGGAAAACCCTATATTTATTAATTACTTTTAATAAGTTCAATGTATAACTTGATTAGAGTGCATAGGCGTTCTAATTGAATAGGCGTTTTTTTCGAGGAAATTTCTCATTTTGCAAATAATGATTTTTTTGTTTATCTGGAGTACAACGCCTAAGTGTTATTTTCGATGTAAGATGGTAGTGTTATTCAAAGTGTTACCAAATCCATGCAACTTGATAGAACAATATAAAATTAAATAGTTTTTACAAGACGATTTGTGTCCATTATTGATTTATTTCATTCAAACTAATGCTACTATCGTTTTTGTTTCATTACGCAAACTTTTTCAAGAATAATTTTTTCATTAGTTAATTAAATGTTTATATTACATTGTCTCTTGTCATTGTCTATGTTGTGTAACCCTCAAGCACTATTGTAAATGACACTGATTCGTGGCATTCAGGCACCCTGTAATTATCAATTATAGCCCGCTGAAAATGGAACGCTCGATTGAGATAAAATAAAATGTCAGAGAAAGAACAACACCAATCTCTGGAATTATATTTAGTCTATATACTCTGTGATCATTCTTTTCCATGGAACGGACAAACAGTTCTGTACAACCAGTAATCAAATTAATACGATGAGCGAGTATTTTCGTATAACGATCAGTCATTTCTGTGTTTAGTCATGCATCACAGTTCATCTTCAAAAAATTAATTTTCTTTCATACAGTTTTAACAAAACTCTGATTTTCGTTAGAAATAATTTATAAAGTATTTTATAGATATTTATTTATATGTATACATAATGATATAGAAATTAATTTTTTGTTAGGTAATATTTTTAACTCTTTCACAAGTGAACACTGCAGTCTAGTTTCTCCTAACAATTGTTAGGATTTTGATGAGCTCGTAAATTTTTGAATTTTAAAAACGTAACACTTAAAATATTTTCAAGATATTTCATTAAAAGTTTTAAAGATTAAAAAATAATTCATTAAACTAGATTTTAAAAATTATTTTTGAAAAACTTTGTAAAATAAACTACTAAAATAAATTTTAAATTTTCCTACCAAAGTTTAACCTATAAAATTTTAGGATTAACATAAATTGAGTTTAAAAACTATAATATATTTAATTTATTTTATGAAGCAACAAAATCAGATATCACAATTTGATATTTAAAATTAGGATTAAACGTTACGAAACTGAAATCGAATACATGAAATTTAATGTTTAATTATAAATAACAATTAAAGTAAATTTTACGTTTAAAAAATTATAATAAATTGAAAATGAAAGACGTAATAAAATTTAACAAAAGTGCGACAAGTAATAAAATTAATTTTAAATTATAAACATCAATTTGTCATATTAAAATTTATATCGATATTTATACTTAGTATTTTATTTATAACTGGTTCAAAATAAGAAAACATTGTTCCTCAGAAATTTTTATAAAAAATAGTTAAATGTAATAGAAATAAATTTGTGTTGTAAGTAGCGTTTATGCCACTGTAATTATTAACAGATTCAATGTTCATAACTCAACACCAAAATTTTATTAATATCACAACTAGAGATTTTCAAACAAATTTTCGTTAATTAAAATTTTCGTTTCGCCGTATAAATTTTATTCTAGTTTAAATTTGATCAATTTTTGAAATTTTATTTAATCGAGCTTTTTGATATATTTTTTAAAATAAATGATATTACACATAAAATTAATATATTACAATAAATAAAATCTAATGAATTTGTAAAACTTAAAAATATTTTATTATATTCGATAATATAGTTTAAACTTTTTTTATTAATTCAAACTTTTTTTATTATTTTTAAAATGCGTTTATAATATTATATTACCAATAATTAATTTATTCCATTTAAATAAAATGTTATGAATTTGTAAAACTTAAAAATAATTTATTATGAAATTTATACTATTTTTCGAAATTTTTATTTAATTTAACTCTTTATTGTGTATTTTTAAGATATATTCTAAGCACAGTAAAATAAGTTTTTACATTTATTTAAAGATCTAAATTTAAAATTCATTTTTAATAAAATGTATTTAATTTCTTAAAAATACTTTTGTTGTAGCTTGATATTATAAATTTACGCAGTAACGTTTATTTATTTGATTATTTCTTTTAAAGTTCTTATTTTAAAAATTTCTAATGAATATATCGACTTTTAGAGTTTTTAGATTTTAAACTATGTTTTTGTTTTACATAATTAATAATTTTTGCAAAAGTTTAAATTTAAAAATTTAAAATTATTCAGCGATTCGAAAATTTTAACTAACTACTGATAAGTATTATGAACTCTTGTATTGATCACGAACCTAACAAAAATGATCTATCATATTTTTTTAGATTGACATTTAAATTGTAAATATAAATAAAATAAACCTTCAAAAAGATACCAATTTTATTTCTAATTAATTCAGAACTCCTGCAACATTTCTAGTGCAACTCTTTTGTCTAATGTCAACAGTAATTTCTATATTGATCGTTAAACAAATTCTGTGAGCTTCTGACAACTGTTATTAATTTTTTTTTGTCGTAATAAGAGCAAAACGTTTCTCTTTTACAAAAAAAGAAATTTTGAGAAAAATAAAATCTATTAATCTGTTTAAATTGGTCAGTAAATTTGAGGTTCTCTTTCTACAATGTCGTTGTTTTTGTATGCGATTGCTGCCTGAGATAACTTATTTGTCGACACAAAGGAAACAGATGGAAAAAATATATTAAATTACTTTATGCAATTTCCATTGCTACAATTCAGAAAACTTTTTATTAAACAAAATGAACTAAAAAAAGATTTCTTAATTAAACAAGTACAATGTTATTTGTTGTTTTATTAAAATAATTATCAATGAGACATTGCTTTAATTTGATACAAAAAGAGGATTTTGAAGAATAGTAAATTTTAATAAAATCTAGGATTTTAAGATATAAGGATTTGTTAAAATTGAAGTAGTTTGGATTTTAAAGAATTATTAATTTTTGTGGATCTGAAAATGTAACTTATTTATTTGTAATTTAGAACTAGAAACTTCGTTACCTAAGTTGGGATCGTGATCAATAAAAGTTCATAAAACTAAAATTGATTGCTATAACAATTAACTATTTTTTAAACAAATTTCTGAGGAACAATGTTTTCTTATTTTGAACAAACCAGTTATAAATAAAAATACTAAATTAAAATATTTATACAAATTTTAATTTTACAAATTGATGTTTATAATTTAAAATTAATTTTATTACTTGTCGCACCTTTTGCTAAACTTTATTACGTCTTTCATTTTTAATTTATTATAATTTTATTAACGTAAAATTTACTTTAATTGTTATTTATAATTAAACATTAAATTTCATGTATTCGATTATAGTTTCGTAATATATAATCCTAATTTTAAATATCACATTGTGATATTTGATTTTATTACTTCATTAAATAATATTAAACTGCAATCTGATTTTTAGTTAAATTAATCCTAAACATTTTTATATTCAAATAAAATACCAATCTGATTTTAATTTATAATTGCTAAATTTTTATATTCAAATAAACACAGCTACCGATTATTTTTGCTCTTCACCTTCTGGTCCTGATCAAAGTTCTTCTCGTTTGAGAAAAACCAGATCGTTTATGAATGCTCTGGATGTTTGAGCTTCTTCAAAAGGCGCTTATTCTTAACAAACAAAATTTTTCACCTTGGTTCTTTCTTACATAAACTTACGCATGATTTTTAACGGAGGTCCCTTATCAACCAAACTTTGGATGGTAGTATCATCAACCTGCAGCTCTTATCATAGCCCTCATTGATTTTTCAGGGTCCTCGCTGATAGCAACTTGGACTCGGCTTATAAAATTTGGTGTCCTGATACTGTAAGAACGTGGACAATGTCTTTTCCTTTGGTAAACGTCCGCCACCTTACCCTTTGTACCTCCCATTTCTCTCCCATCTTTGAATATAAATAATTGGTCAACTTTCAAGAATGCTGTGTTCTGCAGCCAAGGAGACAAAAACTGCATGCTTCTTCGTTTCTTGTGTAAGAGTGGGTTCTTGATCTCTACCTGCTACAGAAAGTATGCCGCCTATCCTATGTGTTCTCAAATAGCTGCCACACCCTGTAAAGTATAGATATTCAGTACAGAGTACAGTATCTAGTATAGAATAGCTTATAGTATAGAAATAATATAAATGAAGTTTAACTTTTTCCTACAAATGCAATGTATAGTATTTTACAATAGTATTTTACAATAGTATTTTACAATAGTATAGTATTTTAGTAGTATTTTACAATGCTTATCATTACACCATCAACATCATCATAATACATCTCAAAATTCTGTGATTTATCAACCTGCATTTAGTCCTGCAACTGATACCTTTACAGAGTAACCAGAAATAACTTGAAAAACTAATTCAAATCAATTTTGTCTTTCACTCTACATTCTTTTAATTTGAAAATTCAACATATTTATTGAAAGCACGTTTTGGAAGATGCGGTACTTTTCTGATTATAACAGCACCTTGGTATTTAAGGACTTTCAGCAAGACTGCACTACCTTTCATCGAGCAATAGCCACTGAGGCTTGGTTTAGGGACATTTATCAAGATATCACGTTTGTTCAAGAATGTCCTCCGTACTAATGTGATCATAACTCATTTTAGTTTCAAGAACATGTGGGACGTCACAAAAATCTTTGAAGGCTTTCAAGTGATAACAACCTCGGTAATCGGATATAGTTGAGGCCAGTTAAAATGAACTTAATGAATTTTTGAAGCTATTTTTTAAAACTTATATAGGCTGTTTTAAATACTATGTCAATTGACATTCTTGATATCCCTTTTATTTTAGGTTTGCCTGATTGGTATTGAACTTTTTGAATTCAATTGCTCATAGTTTCTTGTAGTGCCCATAATCTCATTAAATTTTAACGTTGCTTTATTTCTGCTTTTAATTTTTTTACTTTCATTTCATTTGTAGTGTAGTTTTGTTGTTTTTGTATATAGGTGCATATATTGAATGTCGAATTTCACCAAGTTTTTTTTATTTCTTCTCCTTTTGAGACTTCTTCC
>MQRK01120169.1:0-15383 GCA_001938485.1 Girardia tigrina
TTCATTAATAGAGAAAACTGCATCCTCCTTTTTATATGTGATTCAATTTTTACTTAAGACTTCCTTATCAAATATATAGTATTATTTAATTTTTATAAAAATTCAAAAAAATATCTTTACAACACCTGCCAATGATCATTAATTCGCGATTAAAAGCTCTTGGTCTAATTAATCTGTAAATATCCATAGTGAAAAGCGTACTAGCTGAGTTGAATACTGATGTTAAATCTGAAACTAAGGCCGCCAGCATCACTGATAACATTAGACCACGTAATCCTAAAATTATTAAAAAGCGTAAAAGTTTATTATTATGTAAACAATATAAATTTGAAATGATTATTAAGAACACTAATTGGATTTTCAATACATGTATTGATATCACATTTTGAATTTTGTTCAAGAAAACATATAACTTACTCTAACTTTAATTTTTATAAAATGATTTCGTTTAAAATATTTAACTTAAATTTCATTTCTTTCAAAATAATTTCGTTCTACATTATAAAATTTACCAAATTTGTTTTTAAAAAAATCTATTTAACTTCTTAATTTCTTTGTTTTAAAATTTTTACATAATATTTTCTTTTTAAAATAAATCCGTTTTAATAAATGCAAAATTTGTAACCTATGATTTTTGTTTATTTTAATTATTATACAAATTTTTAGTTTTTTGAAAAAATTTTTAACGAGCAAAAAATTCCCATTTCATAAAACGATGAACTTTGGTTCATAGCCCTAAACTTTGGAAAAATATCACGAACAAAAATTTTTTATACTTGTGAATTTTTGGCCCATGAGGATTTCATGCATGCCATATGCAATTTCAAAGTTCGAAAAATGTTCTCTGAGACCACAAAACGTAAAACGAATTGGTTACTGCAATTTGCTTTTGTGCTTACTGAAACACTAAGCTGTTGGTCGTATTATTTTTTTGATAAAAATATTTTCACTGTTGATGTGAAGGAAACCAGAAGAATGACTGTTGGTCAACCCATGATCTCAAGGATGTCCCTGTGTGAATAAACCAAATGTCCAGCCAATATACATATCCCGAATCTCGTTTCAAATGAGGGTAATTTCATACCGTCAAATTTCTCACAGAAAGGCAAAACAATCACGAAGGAAGTTTATTTAGAGGTCTTTAAAACAGCCATAAATAGAGAATGTGACCTCTGGGAGACTATATATTTATCAACCAGATGGAGCACTTTAGTTCAAAATTTGATGTTTTGGTAAAATGATTTTTAGATTCCTAGCAGTCCCGACAAAAATTCACTGGATTACAACGTTTAAGGCATGATCAATAGACAAACGAACAAGTCTAAGCACCCTAAAGTCAACTTCCTTTGGGCTGTGATTGAGGAAGAGTTCATGGCATATGAACTGTTAAAAACAGCATGCTCATGATCAAGCAGGTCATACAGGTCAAAGGTTCTTTAAAAACAGAAAAGATCCTTAAAATCAGATATAATAGCGTTTGTATATCTTTGTTGATTTCAATAAACAATTTTTGTACAAAACATTTTTTGTTCAGATTTTAAAGGCGCACCCTGTAAAAAATAAATTATAAAAGCGTATTATTAAAATAAAAGTATACCATCTGGCAAAAGTTTAATAACCAATTTTGGATAAGCTAAATTGGAACATCCACTGGCTTGGTTACAAACTCGAATACAATCTTCAGCAGTAGCACAAGCAATTTCATCTATGAAAAATGCAGTTAATAATTAATAATCAAAAAACTTATGATTTTTAACAAATACTGTTTCAAATGAAAGACTATTTTTCTAATTTTTATTTTGATATTATATTAGTTTTCGAAACATTTCCAATAAAAAATGGCAATTAAGAAAATTTATGACAAAAGTTTCAAAGAATCACATTGTACCTGGAAACAAAACTCTACTGACCATACCGGGCATAACCATGATAAATAATGGTAATAGTTTAAGAAGACCAGCAAATAAAGTCCCTCCTTTTGCATGAGTAAGGTTCTTAGCAGATAGAACTCTTTGAACCATCATCTGAAAATTCAATTTATTTGTTATTAAAATAAAATCTGAAAAAAACAATAGAAAATTAATTTTTAAAAATAATATTGTTCGAAATTTTATGATGTTTTCAATAAAATAATCTTTTAATAATTCCTCAAAAATATCATTAGTATTATTGACCAATATTATCAGCATTTAAAAAGTTGAAAAGGATTTTCAAAAAATATCTAAATCTTATAAAATTCAAAATATTTTTGTAAAAAATCTCCAATTCCTTTGAGTTTATGTTCTAATCCTGTCTATCAATTTTCTTGTAATGGATATAATGCAAACATATATTAACTAAAATTAACCAATTAAAAAATATTACGTAGCAAATCATTTCGACATACCATGAGAAAAGAAGGATAAGAAAATTTAAACACCCTGTAAAAATTGTTGGTATGAAAAATCGCGATAGACAGCGACTTAAATGTTTGAAAAGCATAATCCTTATGCTAACATTTGATTGTGCAATTTTTCAAAATACAAGAAATCGTTTGTTGTAGAGGTCAATGGGCGCCAATGTCCTGAAGGGGTAGGACAACACAAGAAGAACAAGAAGTAACTGATTTCTGAATCATTACTTATTAAATCAATTAATTCATCAATTCTGGATCTGGTGTATTTCACTTTTTCTATAATTTTCTCATGTTAATAAACAAATTTTGGTAGTTTTCGGTACGGATAGTTACCAAGGCTAACTAAATCAGCAATCGACAGCAAATTATTCGGTCAAAAAGTTTCAAATCAAACTAAATAATAGTTCTAGATTCCCCAGTTATGTGACAGATGAAACAAATTAAAATGCTTATCTTAACCGGCTGATAATTTTGTCATCCCAATCGTCTTTATTGGATTACTAGTTTGATTTATTGACCAGAAATATCGACTCCGAATCAATGAAGTTTTTAAAAATTTTAGATTTGTTTTAGGTTAGTAGGACTTTTATTCGCATAAACCATTGTTTTTTAAAAAAATATTTTTTTTGATTTTCTAGTTTCTTTTTACATCTTGAGAAAGTGTTCATAAATAAAGATATAGTTGATGATAAATCGCGACACTTGTAATTTTAAAAATTTTCACTAACTCATTAGAATGTCATCAGCACATATCAAACGTTGCAAGTGAATACCTATTAAAAAAGTGATGAAAAAAATCTTGGCAAAGTTGAATTGACAGTTATTTTATTGAATAAGCAAAAAGTAGTCGTAGTAATGGACTTTCTATTAACAAGTTAGAGAATGATTTAAAAGTTTAACAGTACTTCCTTTTTGTTCTAGAGGGTCACAAATGAATATGCAATACACAATCTTTCTTAAATTGGGGACTCAAATTGTATTACATTAATCCATCAATGACAAAAACAAGGAATATGATACATCACTGCGAACGGATTTTTTTCCTAACATCATCCTAAGTGATTTCAGTTTTCTTTCATCAACGTTGTAAAATATTTCCCTATCTAATTATCAGAAGTCTTCTAAGGATAAATATAAAATGATAACAGAAAAATGAACTCTTAAACTTTACATTTGAATAGAAATTAACTTCTCACACTATTCGATCAGTACTTGTTTGAATTCGAATGACTCCATTGAGTGTTAACATAGTCAAGCTTATGTCATAAGAAGTTTTGGACCACATCATTCAAATTATACCATAATAAAGTACTGTCCAATTTGAATCTAAATTAAAAATGGCAGAATTTCAGTTCCATTTTTATTTCCTGATTAATTAATTTTCTAATTTACCAAACAGATACATTAAAACGAACTAGTCTTTTTAAAATAATTTTGTAAATGTTACAAATAAAGAAGCTAACTTAACACATTTAGTACGGTTAGGCTGTGGCTAACTTTACCAAGGAGAATTTTCTATTTGTTATAACGTTAAAGAAACTAACCAAATCTAGGTGAATTTTTTTAACCCTTCGTAACATAGTGTGACACTTCTGCAACAAACCGTTGTAACTCATACAGGATCTCTAACTATTAACATATCACATTTTAAATCACTGTTGCATATCTGTTATACACCGAGCATGTACCGGTGTGATTCATCACTTTTTGTGCAATTAGCCGCTATTATCTCTAAGATTTTTTTGTAACGCAATTCTCTGTTATTCTTTTCTTTCATAGTTTTTTCTTGTCGTCTAATTTTCTTTTGAACTTTCTTTTTAGTGATGTTTTAAATTATTTCTCGTACATCATTGTTGGGGGTTGTTGTCATACAATTGCCATAAGGAGTTGGCAATCCAGTATCTACTCACTGCAAATTTTGTGAAGTTTGTAAATCATTGGATTGTTTCAAGATCCAACATTCGCCTCCCAATCGAAAGAATGAGAGAAGATTAGCATTGATGCTGTTGATTACCAGTTCTTGTTTCAGTGTTAGGGATTCCATGACATTATAAACGATGGTAGTTTTTTTGTTAACATCAAAAACTACTAGAATCCATTGCAAGTCTAATATACATAACAGGCAAAAAACTTTATCTATTTTTATAAACATTTTATATGATATATTACTTTTTATATATGATTCATTATTTTTTGCAATTTGATAAGTTGTTCGTGTAGATATTTTTTGCATATTTTTTATTCTTTGAACTAAATCTCTGACTTGTAAAATTTTAATGTAATTTACTTGTTGAAGAGATTATTCTCGTTGCAACGTCTCAATAAATCTTTAATATTTTGGTGTTCGCGACATGTCATCGTATGATAAAGGTTTTTTGTGGAACATAAATTCTGATATATATTCCGTCACGGTATTCTGCAGTGATTGTACAATTATTCGGAAAATATAAAAAGGCAATATATGTTTCCTTATTTTCTTTTCTTCTCGGTTGTTAACTGACAATCTTAGTTATAGTAACAAGGTATAAAATAGTTGATCTGTACTGATGATATCCAAAGTAATAGTAATTTTGTTAGACTGGATTCTTTTTTGATTGCTGAGTGATCCATCAAATATCACGGCAAATAGGTATTAATTTTGAATCTAAATCGACTATTAAGTTTATTTCTCTAGTTATTTTATTGATTTTTTATTATATAATTTCTTGTTGATAATAAATTATTGGTTTTTTTCTGATTTATTTTCTTTTCTGTCTTCTTTTTTTACACAAAATAACATTTAAAAAAAAATAACATACGAAATTGAATCATACACATATATAATCAAATTCAGTATATATTTTTAGTCAGATATCTGTAGAGTTTTACAGATACAAAACACAATATATACATTATACTATGTGCAGTCTTTTGTATCCTTGCATTGTATGTGTGTGTAGAGCCAACACAAAGAACGAATACTTTGTTCTTTAATTAAATTAATCTATTTTCCGGTCAATCCTTTCTCGATTGGCAGAGCTCAGTGTTCCAACTATCGTTCATCATTTGTCTTCAACTGTTGTGATCATTGTTTGGTTCTTGATCAATATTATAATTCATTAACACCAAAAATTTATTAATAACACAAATAACAATTATTTAAACAATTTTTCTTGAGGAACTTTTGTTTTCTTTCGACTAAATTTCTTATACATAAAAATATGGAATTATAAATACTGATAAACTATTTATTAAAATGCGATTTTAGAAATTGAAATTTTAATAATTTTATAGATTTTACGATTTATAATACAATTTACGATTTAAAATACAATTTGCAAATTTAAAATACAATTTGCAAATTTAAAATACAAAAATATTTTATTTAAGCAATATTTAAATTTATTATTATTTAATAGTGATTCATTAATTATAAAATTTTTAATAGCAGTTTTTATATATATTATATATTTTAGTAATTATTTATCGAATTTTAATTGGCAGAATTTCTAACTGGTTTTTAAATCTAAATTGTCTTTTTTTATTACATCTCTGACAACAAAAATTTCGTAAAGTTATTCTTCGGATAAAGTTATTCTAATATAAATGCAAAATAATTAAAATTTAATTATTTATGAAAATAACTCTTTTTTTTAAATTAATTAAGATATTTAGTTATAACTGTTTTAGAACTTTTGATTTCAAATATTTTTCTTATTTTAGAGATTATTTACAAAAATTAATTATTCAAAAATTTAAAGAATGAGCCCGCCCTTCACAATCATAATATATTTTTAAATTAAATTACATTAAAACACGAAAGCGAGTGGTGTACTCACCAAAACTAACAGTAATATTTTTGAAAATTATATCTAAAAATTACTAATGACAATATTAAATTAATGAGTATTTTGAACTGATAATCTTTCATAAAGAAAGCTTTTTTATTACACAGCAAAATCAAAAAGTAATTTTAAAATAGACAAATGACTAAAGTAAACCTGATCGGCACACCAATACCATATAGATGCAGGAGTTTGACCAAGGATAAAGCCTAACCAAGGCATGTCAGAATCATCGATTGGCCGAAACATTTGAAAAGCTTTTTTGGATGGTAAATAACAATGCAATGTTGTTGAATTCATCAAACTAGGAAGTACACTTTCATTAACCCTGGCAATAGCTCGACCGTATTTCTCAAACAATCCATATACACCACCAATTTTCGAGAAACCTGATTAAAAAGTTTAGTCTAAATTAAAAGCAATTTTTAGTAACTTCCTTCCCCACATGGAAGAAGTTTTGCATTTATATTGGATAACGGAACAAAATTTTATACAATAAGTGATAAATGTTATTATAATTTCTAATGTAACTGCATCCAAATCTTCATACTAAAAAATATCAGTATCGTATATAAAATTTGTACCCTTAAAACATCCTTTAGAAGACTAACATTATTGCCACAATTTTTTCTCCATGTGATGCCATTAGCTTAATCTGTGTGGAGTTCATGCAGCAGAATCGTGCATAAAGGCTTTTACATTCTTTGGCATAATTCAAAAGTTTTACAATATATTGAGTTCTAGTCCTCAACGATGGGAAATTTTGAAATGTAACATTGGAATGTCACTTCATTCAATGTCAAAGACACGATGGTCAGCAAGAATTGAAAGTGTAAAACCAATTGTGCTGAAAACGCCTGAAGTCATTATACCAATTGAATTTATGCTAATGAATTTTGCAAATTTATCCGCAGAAACTCGTGCAGAACTTGAAGGAATCAAAACAACCTGAAATCTAAATTGTCTTCAAAATATCTTTTTTCAAAAAGTCTTTGATTGAGGTTGATTGTTCTCAATAGATAATTTAATGTTCATTTAGAAACTATTTGTTTAGAAAAAAGTTCTATTTATTTTCATTATTTTTATCTAAAATATTTTAAAAAGATATTACATATCACTTAGTAAATTTGACCAAACCATTATATCTATATACAACTTATTTTGATGAATACGAATTGCTTTAGAATCAGAAAAGGCTTTCAATAAACGAATGGCTCCTGGTTTCGAAGAATTTTCGCATGATAGTGATTTAGAGTACGATAATCTTTATAAGTAACTTCGTTGTGACAATGAATTTGAAATTGAAATGAAAAATAATGAATTTCCCTAAGAATTACTGGTTGATTGAAAGAGTAGAGAATAAGCGACACAACTCGCTGAGTGGAAAGATCATGCGGAACAAAATGTTGGATGAAAATCAATAGAAAGATATAGAACCGATAGAGAAAAGATTTATCATCGAAAACGTCCCAGAAACAATAATTATGAGAGAAAATTATCACGGTGAAAAAAGGAAAAAATAGGAGCCTTAATGATCAGTCATTATTTATGGCCTATAAAGGTTATTTAGAGAAACTATCTTCAATAAAACTGTAATTAATTCATTTAACTTAATTAATTAAAATATTTAGAAAATTTCTACACTGCGACAAGTGATAAATTTATAGGTTTAATTGATCATGTATCATGTATGAAAACATTAGTTCATCTATCCTCAAATAATAAAATAAATAATTTAGAAAATCAATTCAATTATTTCAAAAAGTGTCAATTTTTCGATTGCTGATAATTATTCCTTGATGCTGAGCTTAAACTTTATATAAAAATGCTTTAATCAGAAGAATCTCGTATAAACCATGGTGGTTCCATATCCTCAATTCCCAGAAAAAGAAAATTTGTTTCTGCAGTCAAATTAAAACGGAAATTTTCGTAAATTTTTGAAACAAGACACAAAATATCACGTTCAATTATGTTATTGAAAATACACCGTATAAGAATCGGTCACTATGTGTGTTAGTTTTTAATAAGAATTGCACAATAACTTCGTTTCCCAAAAATATATTTACTAATTAAAACAAATACATAAAAAATGCGAGAATTAATGATGAAATAATTGGAACCACATTTAAATAATTTTATATAAATTAATATTTATTTGAATGATTATAATTTTGAATAATAATTTAATAATACTAATATTCTTCCTAACAATGTGGAAAGATGTAACGATAGAAGTGGTACAATCCGTGTATTATATCACAAATGTATTCTTATATTGATAAAACCATTATTACAAAATAAGATGAAACACTCTAAACCAGGGGTGCTCAGACTTCAACCATTGGCGATCGACTATAGAAATATTAGACGGCAAGTGATCGACTAGTACAAATTTTGTTCCCGCTCCGTGCAAAAGCACTTTTTGGCCTTTGAAATGAGCTGTTGTAAACCCGTCTCGCCTTGCGGGGACTGGTGATAGTATAGTTCCACCTCTGAATCATCAACTGTTTGAACACTCCTGGATTAGAATATAGTCATTGGATAAAAATAAAAAACCACACTTACAACATAATTTGTAATACTAATTATATCACACAAATTTCCGTTCATCTTTGTTTTAGTCATTTACATCGTGCAATAAAGTGCGATATAAATAGACGTGTATGACTGTACAATGGGGAATGTTAAGCATATCACAGTTGGCATAGAAGAGGAAACAGTTACAACAATAGTAAAAAATATCCAGAATACTTATTATAAATAAGTATGCTATCGACTTAAAAACTGGTCGCGATCGACCGTTTAAGCACACTATTTTATATTAATGGTTTTATCAATATAAAAAAACATTTGTGATAATGTAGGAGAACTACCGTTTTGATTTGATTGTGAAACAAATTTAATGAACAATTTTAAATAATCTGGAAACGGAATGAAAACAGTAACGACTAATTCTCAATATATCTTGTCGACTTTTACCAGTATTCCTTTTCACATATCTACATTCGATACTTTATAATTTTCTCACAGTTCCAATTATGTTTATCATCATGTTCTTTGCATTTAAATATCGTTTTTTTATTAAAATCATTTTAATTAAAAAATTAATTGAAAAAAATAATAACAATCGCAAAGTAATTGATAAATGTTTTCCAGTTGATGTATTACGTTTCGGTCATTTCTTTAAAAAAAGATTGATTTTTGATTGGTAGATGTTAATTTTATTTTTTTAAATTTGTAAATCATTAAATCAAATTAATATTTTTAAATGATTAATAGTAATTATATCTTAACCAATAACATTTGCAATAAATATTTTAAAAAAAATATTTAGTTTCAAGTTAGTTAAGATTTGGGATAAAAATTATTAAACATTGATTGATTAATATGTGCGAAGGTACTATTAAGGATTGTCATAAAGATGATCCGAATTGTGATTGTAATAAATATTGTAACAAATTTGTGAGTTCTCTTATCAATTATTATTATTATTAATACCAATAATAATAATAGTAGTAGTAGTACTTATTGTTTTTGTTCTCGCTGTGGTAATAATAATAGTTGTAAAATTAAATAATCTAAAGTAGATTAGTACTATAATTACAAAACATTTTTCCATTTATTAAACACTTAGTGGCTATAATCATAAAAAATAATTATAAGTATAAAAATCATATGGAATTTAAAACAAAAACACAAACTTATTATCGTCAGGACTATTGAACCTCCTATCATCAAAATACATTGAAAAGTATCAGTATAGAGCACAGCAGCTAGTCCTCCTAAATAAATTAATAAATTACTTAAGAAAAGTTAAATGGATTAATTAACGTAAAAGGTTTTTCTAAAAATAGGTTTGACCAAATTTGGAGTCAATCTACTCAATAAAATATAAAAAAACATTCAAGTTCTTATATCTGAGACCTCAAAGTATAGTGACATCTTAAAATATTGTTTATAATGAAAGATTTAAAATCAAATATATTTTTGCCACTTTTGATTAAATTTTCATGTGGTTCCTTCATATAATGAAAACTAAAAGAAACTACAATCACATTCCTACCCTTTACTACCTGTATGACTAATTTTAGGTTTACCCTTAACAATAGATCGATAAATTGATTGCGCTGCATTTTCAGAATGGAATCGATGAAAATTTGACGATGAATTTACCGGGCTGTGAGTGTAACGATGAGGATTCGTGGAGACGGCCAATCAATTAAAATTGAATAAATTCGTGAAAATCAGAAGTAAATTAAAATTAAATTTTTATTCCCCTCGACCCGAAAACCCCCCACTCGCATCAGAGTGCTGCAACCACGCTGTGCACACTTTGTCACCACTGTATGACATGTAACGTAACTCAAATTAATAATTCTGTAATTTTCTCTACAAACATTAATGTAATGCAAGTTCCGTGATCATATGTATTGTCACAAAACTATGATCTTCTACATGATGCATATCGTCTCTATCCAAATAAAATACTCTATCTAGAGATACACTGGTCAAAACTACCTTTTCATATATGCACTCAACTTAGTAATGAATTCGCTGAGGTGTCAATAAGTTTAAGAAAATATTACTTCTATGGGCCACTGAGCAGAAAAACTTAATTTACGCTTGTTATCAACTAGTGACACTTTGTGAAGAAGTATAGACATAACTGACTATTGAGAATTAATGATGGGAAAATGTATTAATTGGTAATTGCTAGATGGGTAACATTTTTTTACAATTCTATTAAAATAATAATCATTTTGTCGATACATCGTATGAGTATTTTTTCCAAAGTCATATGTTGTAAAGAATCACTCTAAAGTATTTAAGAACACAAGAACTTGAATGTACTATTACCTGTAACAGTGATTAGACCGGTTAACGCTAGCAATACTCCAACTGATAGCCATATATTAAGCTCTAGAGCTTCATAAATAAATAGGGAAGCTGAGTACAGGTTAACCTAAATAAATATTTATGAATTCTAATCTTATATCAAATTTTTATTTTCAATAAATAAAACTAAGAATATGTATCGAATATATAATTTTTAATAAAAAATTTTAAAAAAAGTATAAATAGATAGTAATTTTCTCAGATTGTCAGATATTTTATTGTATCAGAGGATTTCAAACTTTTTGCTGTAGCGGAACTCTACTGAAACATTTCTCTAGCTAGAGGAACCCCTGTGCAATAATTTAATTGTCTTATACATTAAACATCATTTATTTTTTAAAACGAAATACAAATATTTATGTTCAGAATATTGTATATGTTTGTTTTGAAATTAAAACAAAATTGTACAGGTTTGAATAGACTAAATTCATTTTTATCAAAAACTCATTGGGAAATCTGAGCCTAGTGTTTCTGTCACAGCTCAAAGATTTGGTCGCTTTTTGACAGATACACAAAGTTAATTTTCAAAAGACAGAAATTGTGCTCGTTTCTTGTGTTTAAAGGTTGTCAAAGCTAAAAATTCACCCAAATATGAAATTGAAAATTAGAAGAGGAAGTCAAAGCGTTTTATAGGTAATTGTAGGATATTCAATTTCAACCAGCAACCAATATGTATTCAGATTAATTATGCTAAGTTTAGTATATTTAAGCAAACATAAAGACCAAATATAGATAATACTGAGATCGCTCGTAAAGCAATAGAATCTCGGGATAAGTGGGGACCGGTCCGGTGTCCCTCTAGCGAGGTTCGCGCTTTGGTTTAAAGATCTGTACATGGAATGTGCGTGAGACTGCTTAAGATGTTATAAACACTTTTGAACAACTAAATGCTATCCTGACTGAAACGCTCAAATAGGGCGTCGTGACTGAAAAGTATGATAAGTGGATTCTTTACAACAGTGGGCTGCCAATGGAACAGAAAAGAAAAAGAGGGGTCGGTTTCCTGACCAGAATACTTGCAATTGATATCGAGTTTGAAGATTTTTCGGAAAGACTTTCAAAGAGAAGATTGGTTCTTACAAAGCGATTATCGTAGGTGTTTAGGCACCTATCGATTTCGGATACAGTGACAATGAGAAAACCACGTTCTATAACCTTCTAACAACCGTGGTTATTAAAGCAGAGGCCGGAGCCAGGCAGTTGGGCTTTATGACGATAGTGGGAGAAAACTTCAACTGTCGCATAAGCTATGATTCAGAGGATGCAGTACCGAGCATCGGAAATTTTTTTCACAGTAGAAACACGTCAGACAATGTGGAAATATTAGTATTACTGGCCAAGAAGAAAGGTATGAAAGTTGTGAACACTTTCTTTTGTCACAATGAATGGAAAAGCACTAGCTGGACCAATCCTGCGTCAAAGAAGATGAAACTTCTGGATTAATTCTTAGTACACGCTAATAACATAGGTAAAATTAAAGATATTCAATGCAAATATTTTTATGACTGCGGCTTTGACCACGATTGCGTAGTTTTGTATATGGAAACATAAAACTGGACTGCCTAAAAACTTTTAGAAAGATCTTGTTATCAAGGACAGAGAATATTTGTCCCCCAACTTCAACGCATTATTTTTGATACTGAACCCGGATAGAATAATAACGAAAATCTCTTCCCCTGAAAATCTGCAACACTGGAGAGCAGCGCTGAACAAGGTAAGAAATTCCATTAGGAAATGGAAGCGGGAAAAGATGATTTATCTCAGCAATGTGGCTAAAGGGTCCATAAACGCCGTTAATTTCAAGAAAAATGGTACAGACTACCTTGAACTGCGTATCTTAGGGAATCCGGATACAAAGGTACACATGCTGTTTACACTGGCACTCATTGAGTCTAATGAGCTTATGACTGGTCACTAACAAAAACCTTTCGAATCTGGGTCGCTATTCAAGTGCGCAGATAGGAATCAATACCCTGGAGAATATCATGTTAGTGTTAATTATCCAAACGAGGCTGAAATAAAGCTTGCTATATCGCATCTGAGTAATAGGAAGGCGCCCGGATCGAATGGAGTGATTGCTGAAGTTCTGAAGTGGGGTGGGTTACCACTTGCGGAAAAACTGAGGCTTGATTTTGAACTCATATGGAACGGTGTTCCTGAATTTCTACCAGCTTGGAGGAGTGCTAAAGTGGTGGTACTTTTCAAAGGAAAAGATACAATATCCGACTCGAACAACTATAGAGGTATCTTTCTCTTAGACGTTATTGGTAATGTTTTTGTGCTAATCGTCGTAAATAGAATTCTACCGGTGATTGAAGAAGGACTAGATCTTTGGCACTTTGGTTTTAGACCAAAAAGAGGTACGTTGCAGGTCATTAGTATACTCCGACGTATGCAGGAAGAAGGTCGATACAAAACCAGAAAGTATATGATCTTCATTGATTTGGAAAAAGCATTTGACTGTGTCCAGCGCAAAGTTCTGTGGGCTTGTCTAAAAAGATTCAACTCAACCGAAAAAGATTCCCTGTCTTATCAAATAATTTCTTGAGAAATCATTGCGACTGTGGGAAACAGTGATTTTCCCATTGAAAGATGTGTTAGGCAGGGATGTGTGATGGGACATAGTTTATTCAACTTGGTCTTCGATGAAGTTATCAAAACGGATAAACTGAAAGGATTTGTGGAGGTACCACCTTGATCAATGAGCAAGGCATTGAATTTCAAGTGAGAAGACTTGCATATGCAGATGATGATCGAACCTATAAAAATGTGGATACAGATAGAACATTTTTAGAGTTTGGACTGACAATTATTGTTACTAAGACTAAATTCATGAACTTTACTGACATATCAAGCTCTGGAATATCGCAAGTTAAAAGTGGTGAGAAGGTCATAGAACGATTATATATATTGGGTTGTTGCATAAGTTTCCGCCGTTTTTTAAACATTTATTTTCAAAGAAATCATAAAATTTAACAGCAAAAATAATAACACTTCAATCAATTATGTACTCTCCTTCATTGTTCACTATTTCTTCCCATCTTTCCACCAGTTTGTTGATTCCATTTCGCCAGAAATCCTTAGGTCGAGTCTCGAAGAAGTTGTTGAGCCAATTCTTAAGATGATCCTGATTTTCGAACCTAAGACCCATCATTTCATTTGAAAGGCAGCAGAAGAGATGGTAATCCGTCAGGGCGAGGTCTGGGGAATAGGGAGGATGTTGAAGGACCTCCCAACTGAGCTCTTGAGTGTCATCTTAACAGTTTTTGCGGTTTATGGTCGAGCATTGTCATAGAAGAGGATCACCTGGCCTTGTCGATCCTGTCTTTTTTGTTGAATTGCCTCATTGACTCGATGCAATTGGCTTTATAGAGATTCTTTTCTAATGTCATGTTCTTTCCAAGCATTTCCAAGTGGATTAGACCTTCCCAATCCCACCATACGCAAATCATTGTCTTCATCGGATGCAGGTCTTTCTTGATCCTGGGCTTAGGCTTCTCTCCAGGACTCACCCACTCCTTCCTTTGCTTCATATTCACATAGACACCATTTCTCGTCTCCAGTGACGATTCTGTATAAGAAACGTTGCCTGTGGCCATAGCTTCCTTGGTGTCGAGCGAGATTTTGAGCAGCAATGAAATGCCGCTTATTCTTATGTTTTTGGGTGAGTTTGTGAGGGACACAAGCTCCAAGCTTTTGAGTGAAACCCATCGACTGAAGACGGCGTGAAATTGTCGCAAAATCATAATTCATCTTTTCGGCAAATTCTCTGCTTGTCTGGCGGCCATCTTCCTTCAAAAGATCCCAGAGTTGGTCCTTGTCCATCTCGACTGGTCTTCCGGAACGATGAGTGTCGTTGAGGTCGAAATTATCGTGTTTGAACCTGGCAAACCAATCCCGAGCAGTTCTCTCAACAATAGCGACCTCTCCATACACGGCACAAATATCTCTGGTAGCTTCACTCGCTTTTTGACCTCGATTAAAAGCGAAAAGAAGGTGTCGAAAATGCAATTTTTTGTCGACTTGACAATCTATTTGACGGTTCTAAAAAAAGACAAAAAAATAATATAGGCAAAAACGATTACTTTAATCTTATAGAGCATGGCACGGGCTTTCTAATGGTATAGAACACTTCGCCAAACATCAAAAAGTCTTTGTAGAACAAATAGTTTCATGTAATGGTGGGAACTTATGCAACAACCCAATATATATATATATATATATATATATATATATATATATATATATATATATATATATATATATAT
>MQRK01120181.1:0-13484 GCA_001938485.1 Girardia tigrina
GGAGAGTTATGTGTGATTGATTAATTATTAAATATTGTTTATTTAAATAATATATAGTTTTTGTACGCGGTTTAAAATATAGTTTTGATTTGATTGATTTTAAAGAAACCAAAAACGCAACTTGATGTATTACAATGGCCATTAAGGCTCCATTTGCAACAAATTTCGATTTGACTTCAGCAGTTCGATGTCCAGGAGCAAAATCTAGCATAAGAAGTGATTTTGGAATAAAAATTGTCATTCTTCTTCTCAACCATATTTTTTCAAACCACAGAAGAGTGTCACTAGATGTCATGCAAGATTTTTCATTAGCTGATACGATAAAATTTTGTGGAAACGATCTTTTTAGTATTGTTTTGCGGCGGAAAATGACATATACGGGCAATTTATAGCCATCAGCAGTAACACATAAGACGATTGTAAATCGAGATTTTTCAGCACCAGTTGTTACGACGCGAACATCAGAAGAACCTTTTTGATCAACAGTAAATTTTGATGACATATCAAACGTTACAGGAACTTCGTCCTTGTTACCAATGTGTTGAAGAGAATATGCTTCTTTGTTTTTTGAAACAAAATCCACAAAATGCATTATTTGCTGTTCCCAATCATCAGGAAGTTTCTGACTAACTGAACTTAGTGCACTCACGGTAAGTCCATTTCTCTTCATGAAGCTACTAATCCAAAATGTAGAACCTTTAAAATCTTTAATTTTCATATGTACAGCCATTCCTCTAGCTTCACTTAAAATTGATGTTCCGGAAACAACATATCTTTCTTTTCTTTGTTTCAACACCCATCCTTTTAATTTTACTTCTAATTCTAGCCATTAAATTGATTGAGTTCTCTTCACAACTTTTGCTTCCTTATTTCCTTTGGCTTCCTTGAGATCCTTCTCGTTCTTCCATCGTTGAATTTGATTTCGATGAACTTTGAAATGTTTAGCTGCCTTTGAATGTGAATAATTTAGAGCGTAATTAACAGTGACAGTAATTATATTACAATCTTATATTTTTATTTGACTATAAATTTAAAAGATAGTCATTCTTTGTTTTAGTTTTACTTTGTTTTTAAAAATATTGTTTAAAAACAGTTTAAATTGCAATGTATAAGTCTTTCGCTTTGCACTTGACATTTTATAGTAAGTATTAAAATTACCGTTTTATGGTAAATTAAAAATAATTTTCATTTAAAAATAAAATTTTTAAAAAAAGCATAAAAACATTATGAAAAACATTATTAAAAAAAATTATTAAAAAACTTAAAAAAGTATAAAAACATATAATAAGATGGCATCTTAGAAGAAAGTGGCACCTAAGAAAAAAAACATAAAATTTCAGGGTCCAAAAAAATTTAATAAGGTGGCACCTAAGTAAGCAGTGGTACCTCATAACCATAAAACAGGGTACATGTGAATACAAAAGTTGTAAATATTTTTAATGAAACCTGTTCGAAAAATAAATAAGTATCATATATGCATTTGACCAATTGTTAAATTTAAAATAATTGATTTTGAAGATATTTTGTTGGAGTTTTATAATTTTTAAAAAAATAATTTCATATGAAATTGCAAACAAATTACTATTTTTCTAAGTGCTCAAAACTGTAGATTTCGAAAATATTCTTCATTAAATCAAAAGGCTATTTTGTTATAAAAGTGTCATCTTATTATTTAAAGTTTGTTGATAAACTAAAGACTTCCGATTTTAATAATTTTGTTAAAAATTATTAAAAAAAAAGAAATACCAAACAAAGGTTAATACAATTAATCCCATTTTAGTTTAAAATACCCCTGCTTCTAACACTGACAGTAATTATATTACAATCTTATATTTTTATTTGACTTAAAATTTAAAAGATAGTCATTCTTTGTTTTAGTTTTACTTTGTTTTTAAAAATATTGTTACAATATTATAGTTTAAAACAATTATGTATATAAATACTTTATTTCAATATTATTATATCAATTCTTTATTATCGAAAATTTTATTTTACATTTTTAATTTTTTTCGTTCTTTTGTTATCTTATTAAAGAATAATTTCATATTTGAATATCAAATAATTGAAAGGAAGAACAATTTATTATTTATAAATATTCATTTAAAAATCTTTAACAATAAACAAATAAATCAAACTATGACGCTGGGATTTTAAAAATAAGTATATTTTATTTGTTTAAATTATTTCAACACGATATCATTCTAAAATACAAAAATAAAAATACACAAAACATTAATTTCATACTGGAGCTTAAATATGATATTAAATAATATTGATATTAATACAAATATTAAAAAAATCAACTCATATAAATAATGATTACTTCCTATCCTCAATGATTTTGAAAAAGTTTCTATCATCCTCTCAAGCATCATTGAACTTTATTTTTTTAACTGATTATTTTCCTATCATTAATATTCATTTTTCAAGAATTTTCTATATAATTAATTAATTATTTTTAATCTTTCTTTTTAAACTATAATATAAAATATTGTTTATTATCAATTTTATCACGGTGTTTAATTTCTTAGATAAACTAGTAAATAACAAAATTAAAATTTTTATATCCATTCTTTATGCATACAAAACTCTACTTTGCCAACAAAGTTTTTAGAATTTAAAAATTTAAGATTTAAAATTTTTTTAATTAAAAAATAACATTAAAAATTAATATAAACTACTTATAATTTATAAATAGATATCTTGCAATTAATATATTGCGGGAACTCCAAATTTTCCGTTTTTTCCATTTTGGGATCTTAAAAAGTTTTTTTGATCAAATTTTTACATAATTATTTATTGTCATCGAGAATAAGTAAGTGTGCAAAGTTTGACGAAAATCGATTGAGTAGAAGGCCTTCAAAAATAGGTTTATAAATTCAATGGATACACACATATATATATATGTATATATAGAAAGTAAGTTAATAAAAAGAACGGTATAAAATAAAAGAATTCCCTGACTGGAAATTAACTTTTTCTGGCTAGAATTTCTTTCTTATTGTTAATGTCAATTTAATTTAATGTTTTTAAAATAATTTACCTACACAATTGTGTTTTACGCAAAATAATAAGATACACAAATTCAAAATTTATAATTTTATTTTTTTAAAAATAATGTAAAATTTAATTTAACGTATGCTTTCAAAAATAATACATATTACTAAAAGTCAAATTTCGATTTGTTCTATTTTTAAAAATCTCAACACATACAATGTTTAAATTCAAATATCGTTTAGAAAAATAATAATTTTTAAAAACTACAAAAAATAAACTTTGATATTTTCGTATTTTAAATTTCTATATTTCACAATAATTTTTTTTTATTTCGTAAAATGTTATTTTTTTCAGATTTACGAATGTGGAAAAATAAATTCACAATTGACGAAAAAAAAATTACTAATAATTAGTTTGTTTATCTGTATTAAAGTATTGAATATTTCTAAAGCAACTATTTCGAATAACAGTAAATTTTTTATAATTTAACAAATTTGTCATTTATTTAAATATTGCATCTTAAAACAAATTTATTAATCTTGTTTTTTTTTCACAATCGCTATAGATTATGAGTAATAACTGTATGAAAACACCGATCCGTCAAGACACGGAATATTTCATGGGTTACAAGCGGGAAAGTAAACACCGAATTTTCGTTAACAAGAGTTTACAATTGGGAAAAATCAAATTCTTTGGTTTCGATATGGATTACACGTTGGCGATGTATAAATCACCGGAATTGGAGTTCATGGTGTTCGATTTACTGAAGAAGCGGATTATCGAGATCGGATATCCTCAGGTGATCCAGGAGATCGAATACGACCCGTCCTTCCCGATCAGAGGACTCTGGATCGATAAGAAGTACGGCAATTTGCTCAAGATGGACAATTACGGTAACGTACTCATGGCATTCCACGGACTGAAGAAGCTATCGAATGCTGAGATTCTTTCCCAGTACCCGAATAAATTCGTCAAGTTCGAGCAACCAAGAATCACTGTAACGAATACGCTCTACAATCTACCTGGTAAGTCTTGTTATCTGTTCATTTCGAGGATTTAAAATATTTGAGAATCAAATGAACAATATTCTTAATGCTAATACTAATACAATATGTAAGGTAAAGTAAAATAAATAAAATAAAGATCAATCTCGATATATAATATTTTTTAATTATTAAATTATTGTTTTTGATTGATTATATGATGTTATTTAATGTGTTTAAGGATTTATAAATAGTTTTGATTTTAATTTCTTGATATTATTAGTCAGTTTCCATTAATTATAAGCAAAATGAAAAAAATTAATAAGTCCTATAAGAATAAACAGCTAATGACTTATGATATCATAATCGAAAAATAGAGGGAAAAATAATGTCTGACCTAAGCACATATAGTTCATGTAAATAGCAATCGTCAACTATTCTATTTAACCTCATTTTCTTTGGTTTAATAGTAACTCTTACAGCTATTAAAAATTAGTATTTTACCCAAAAAAACTTGATAGAAAATTATAATCATTATCTATTCTATGCAATCAAAAAATACTGAAATCTCAGAAAATAATGAAAATGTTATATGGCACTGGAAAAAGAAATTGGTTGAAAGATTGATATAAAAAACTTATTAGTTTCCATGTACAACAAGTTTCAGGGAACTGAACATAGGTTAAAAATACAATTTACGAATAAAATTCTGACTTATAACGGCTTTATAAAATTGGTTAATTCTTATTCAATTTTTGAATAATTAATTGTATAAAAATATATTAAAAATACATATTATATAAAAATGTATAAAATAATTTATTTTTTCTACAACATTAATAATTTTTATCAAAATAATAATTTAATGTAAACTAAATTTCTTTATTGCAATAATTTCCGTTCTGTAAAACGTAAACAACTTGAAATTTAATTAAATTATAAATTTTTAAAACGCTCATCAGAATTTATTGTCAGACATTTTCGAAGGCTTAACTTGCAATTTGTACAAAAAGATAATTACGGCAACATAAAATCATTTGGTAAAGAATCGAAACATCAATACATAAAAAAACTATTACTATTTACTCATTCAAATATTAATTATACTATCAATCCTACACATTTATATTTTTTTGGGTAATTTCGAGCTTAGATACATTAAGTAAATCATGATCTGATTCATCAAGACTTATTTGTCCTTAAGCATACGTGAATGCCACTTTCATTCTAAGCATAAGGCTCACCAGATATAATGTATGTGTCCCACCTTGATCACATCAAAAGAGTAATGTCCTCTTAACGAGCATTCATCCTCAGCAGACCATCATGCAATTAATGTATAAAATTACCAAATAATTCTGAACAAGTATGAATTTTAAAGTCGAAAATGATGAAAAGAAAACAAGATGTTTCGGTAACATTTCATAATTCCATGTGTTTACAAATTAGATGCATGTTTATTTAAATACAATTAAATGGATTGGAGCTCCTGGATAAAAGTAGTTTTGGAGTAAATTTTCAGTTCCGCTTTTAATCTTAATTATCAAAAAGATATTTTATTACGGTTTATTACATGTCTTTAATTATTTTGTGGAAAAAATCAAGATTGTGATTAAACCAATATTAATAAATAGAGAATTTATTCAAGTTATAACCGACACTCGGTATATTATATTCATTGTATTTTCATTGAATTAAAGATTGTTATTGAAAAACATAAGAAAACATATTTTTATGTTAAAAAAAGAAAATTAATTAAATTATAAAAAATAATACACAAATGTCAAAATATTTTAATTATTTTCCAGAGAATAATAATTACTGAATTTAAAACGAGTTGTTTTCCATTTGAAATTTTTAATTATTTTGTGATTTTTAATGAGTAAAATTCAATCGGATTATTTTTAGAAATATATCTGATTGCATCGATGATAAGTTATTTTGAATCGATTAAAGATTGCGAGATAAATGAGACTGGGATCTGTGTATCAAACAATGTGACTATCACCTTCTCGTCTGTGATTGAAGACATTCGGGATGCGATGGATTTCGTCCACGGAGGGGTAAGAGCTTTTCAACGTTTTAATTATAACTTTATATTGCGACCAAATAAAATTTAGATTAAACATTCTCTACATATATAGATCTTTTTAGGTGTTTTAGTGCACTTTTATTATCGATATTATTATAAGAATAGTAAACTGATAAAAAATTAAAATGGTTTTTTTCAAAAAATAATAAGTAATGTCTTTTTAAGCAAATAACTCAAAAGAAACCTGGATGAGATAATTTCCTTGTCCGTTGTTATAGCAGGGTACACACTGAGATTATACCTCTGATGCAATCGCCAATATTTATGGCAAATATAATTTTATTGACGTAACTGTTTTATTTTAAAAGCAACATTGAGGATCATATAATTTTTACGATCATATCATTGATTGTTTGCTGCAGATTTCGGTCTTTTTTGTCATATCCTCTGTTATTTCCAATTTTTATTACTATTTATCTTTAAATATTTTTTTCTGAATTTGTATTGTAAACGAAATCGGAACATAATATGTGTTTATTTATTTTAACAATTATTTATCAACACAAAGAGAAAGGCAGAACACATACAAATTTTTACTTCCTGCAACAAAATATAAGTACAATAAATGATAAATTAATATGTAAATATTTTCGTCGAGAGTAGTTGGTAAAGTGCTCATTCATAGCGTGCTGAATTGTTTACCAGTTCAACAAGGATATGGCCAGCATTTGCGGGGAGTTTAGCCCGTTATTTATGATTCTCCTTCAGTAAGATATGGTGGATTACGAGGCACAGTTGGCAACTTTATACGACTATTTTCTATCTGATTATGAACTATCTATTTTTCTTCATCTCTAACAAAATGTATCCTTCAAATAATTCTTATCGAAATATTTAAGAAATATATAAAATTTAAATTATATTTTTTCAATTTTCCCAAAATAATCTCTAAAATCATTTTTCAAAATTGAAAAAGCTAAAAAATACCTCGAATGTGGCAGTAACTGAGATTTATTTACTTGGACGTTTTATTTATTCTCGGCAATATTCTTAAGAAAAGATTCGATAAATATTTTCAATGAAAAGAGAATTTCATAAGATGTAAATCAATGAAAATATAAAATCAATGTTAGATTACAGAAAATGTAAATCATCTCTGATTATTGATGTTAATATCGATTCGATTTTAAATTTTGTAAGATTCAATATTTCGAGGAAATGCTTCTTCTTGCTTCATGACCTGTTGTGGAATATAAATAAAAGAATATTACTTACCTGGCCCAGGGTTGAAGGTTCCCTGTAAAATAGCAACAGAACCGTGATGAAAATAATCATACAAATGGATAATAGTGATGTAGTTTGATCGAAGAATTATAGATAATAATTCAATTATTTCATTTCAATCAGATAGTTAAATATATAATAACGAGTGCTGCTGTAGTAAGATAAACTGTTGAATATATAAATAATAAAGAAATTAATTCAAGCTGTGTATCGCAGCAGCATCTACGATGTAGGGAGTTCACTGACTCAAAGAGATTGCAGAACCGGAAATGGGAATTTCTCCAGGGATAAATTAATATTTTTGAGATTTGTTATATCACTCGAGATCAATTTCATTTCGTTACATTTTAATAGTAAATTTACTTTGGTCTCTATTTCACTGCAACACGGAATATTTTGACGCAGCTGCACTTGCGTAACTCTTACACAAACTCGCATTCGATTCTAATGATTAACTATTTGTTTACTTTGCTATAAAATGTAATAAGACATGTAAATATTCGTCTTTCAATGTTTATTTTAAAATGTACTCTTATTTATTTAAACTTTCTTTTTATTATGACTAATAATGTATACATTACACTCATAAGCGCCTGTACGAAACTTTGCTATGTAGCAGTGGTATTTAATACATTTAATAAGAAAATAAAGCATGTTTATGCCTCCAGACGAGTTATTCATAGTTACATATAATATTTTATATAATTAAAATTGCTCTTAAAAGTTAATGAAGCATTCTACCTCAGTAAATGGACAAAAGTCTCTTAAATAGTTTGTGTTGAATTTTAATTTAAGAATTCATAAAATAAATCTTCTATTGTAAACATAGTATTGTATACCCTTTGAGCATGTAACACACTTCCAAAAATAATTTTGTTCTAACACAGAAAGTAAATTATCAAACCGTTATTTTCTAAATGTACATATGCTGTCTTGCTATTCCGTGACTTGTGAGACTTGTACCGTTCTTTGCCTCTCTGGAACTAATCAATGCCCTCCAGAACGGAAGACAATCTCGTTTCAGGTTTACTGCGATTGTAATAGAATAAAAAATCTTTTGTTTTACTGTCTAAAATAAATTATGAAGTAATTTCGGTCAGCTATTGTTTGACAATTGCTTGATGAAGAGAATTTCACATTTGTTTAGTCACTGTTGGACATATTTTTCATAAATGTCACATCGTTAAATCAATACAAATATTCATGTAGGTTGTGACCATCACTTGCAATTCATTAAAGTTACACATTGATTATTTAGTACTTGTCAAACTCTCAGTTTTCTTCCTTAATCTTTTCGCCACTTTTATAACCTCACAAAAGTGATCTAAATAATGTGACAGTTTGGAAGAGGTTTCTAAGATAAATAAGTGCAAACAATCAACTAAATTCATTATGTTTACATTTTCTACGATCGCAAGTAGTGAAGCCATCCAGGATCTTCCAAACAATTATCAATTCTGTATAAAACAAGCTAATTTCGGTCTCCTGTTTTGTTATATTCACCATGTTATCTTCCTGTAGGATTCTTTTACGTCAGAATATTATCATAGGTAAACGATTATTCCAAATTTCGTTTTTTTAATTTCTAGAAAAAAATGATGAAAAATAATCGATTAACATATGATATAAAATTTCAATTAAATTAATCAAACGAAACTGTTTTATTGGGATAATAAATCTGAAAAATTCTCTTCTTTGGTTCAAAAATTCTTGTCCTACCAATCTGGTTTGAGGTTTTTATATGCTTCTCGAGAGAAGAGAGAAGACTGATTTGTCGAATGGGAAATATCTTCACCGGTCGAAAGAGACCCCCTCTCGTATGCAAATATCGTTGCGCAGAAATCCACTGAAACATACTTGCAATTTTCACTTAAGAAAATTAAATAAACTTCTAAGGAAAAAATTAAACGATTAATTTAAAAGAATAACTGAAAATTTTTTCAATAAATAAACAGTATAATATATTTTCTTATAAACCATCAGAATTGGTAATGTATCATTATTTATTTATCGTTTGCTTGATTTAGATTGATACAATTTTATTTTCAAACTAATTGATATCGAGATAGATATTAAAATATATGATACGGATGAGCGTCAATGTGTGGAATTATCACTTTATTTGTTTGTATTATTTATATATTCAATTATTCATTCGAATAAAAGGATTTTGTCCAGAGGATATCCGCTGAAATTTTTGGTTCTTTGAACCTTCTAGTATGCTCAAGTTTGGTCTAACATAACAAACTGGATTACTTACAACGGAGTATTTTTTAAAATGCATAAAGCCATGATTATTTTATTTCAATATTCAATGAAAACTTTTTCCACAAAAAGAGTATTAAGCATTTGTCGACTCACAGCAGAAGATTATTGATTTTTATAATCACTTTTGTAAAAAATGACGACCAATCGCCGTTACTGGTGTTGCTTCACTTGTGCCAGGGAAAGAAGTTAAAAAAGACTTTGATCAAAGAAACAATTAGTTTACATTAGTGTAAATACATTTTTGGAAATACGATCAATAAATATATTAAAAAATTAATATTTTATTAACAAAATTATTTTATTACCAAAATTTTCCAACCTTATCTGAATAAAAGAGGACGAGTAGCAATATTCATGATTTAAGATTTATTGATGCAGATAAATAAATTATGAAATATGGTGTAAAATAATAATTAAATAATAAATGAGATTTCCAGGAGAGAAGAAGTGGAGGATCGTCAATGGTACTCGAGGGATTACCGAAGAGGTGATTGTTGGATGGTACTGGAGTATAGCGTAGAAACACTTGTCCGTGTTACCCTCATAACAACCCATCTTGCTTGCTAGATAAAAATTGCTAGATAATACATTACTAAAACAATTGAAATTCTTTCATTTTAGAGAGTTACCAATAATTAAAATTATTTTCGTCACTGTATCTTTCGACAATTTCATTATATCTAACCGTTGAGTGAATTGACATTCTCCCACCCATTTTCAATAAAGCCATAAATAGTAATAATAATTGTATTATTTTGTCTGATATTATTTGATCTGAAATGAATATTTCGAATCTTTTATTTTGATCAATTCTTTATTAAAAATATAAACATAATTTTACTAATTATCTTCATTATTTTTAAGGCCACATGATATTTATTTAATATTTAAACAATGAAAAATGCACTTACACAAACAGATACTCTATATTGTTTGAAGAACAGACTCAACTAAGTATTTTAGATAGAAGTTGGTGAATTCTTTATTATATAGAAAGATTCGTATAGAATCCGGTCGGATCATATTAGGGAAATATAGACAAACGTCTCAACAGGACTTTAATATCTTTATTGATGGGGAAAGATTCATGTGTGGTATTATAAGATTGATTTTTTTTCCAAAATTTTTAAATCTAAAATAATATTTCGAAGGAAAAAATGAATGAAAAAAATCAGAAATTAATTTTTTCTTGACCTCCTTTTAATCGAATACAGTAGAAATAATGTCATGTATGGGTAAAGAAATGCCAGCAAAATGATCGTAATCATTTTCCTTACAATGTCGCCGAGAACTACAGTTGACTGACGACAATCCATCTAAATCTTATTAATACGGACTCAACCAAATCCCATTTATCAATTATCAATTGACCTAATATTGTAATTCAGAAAGAAATGCCAGAAACAATACTTGGGAATCTGGAGAAGTATGTCGAGAGAACGCCTAAGCTGGCCGAAATGTTGACTCAGTAAGACACGTTTTGTTGTTTGGTTGCCATTGTCGATTACTGCTTCTCTCATGTTAATTATTTATATTTTTCATTCTTCTTTCTTTAGTCTGAAGTCCAACGGTGCAAAAGTGTTTTTGTTAACGAACAGTGATTTCAACTATACAGAGGTTAGTTAGATTTAAGTTTTTGAGTAATTTATTTTATTTTTTGGGAGTTTTATAACGAATCGGTTCAGTTTAGATGTAACATGTATAAAAACAATGTATCATTTATATCGATAAAATATATTTTTTGTTTATGACTGTAGCGATCGTCTGATAGGTATCAGGTAGGAATATGATATCCAGAATTTATAGTGCTGGAATAACGCAGTTCATTAAAGACTTAATGTATTCAACATAAAATTCGACTTTATTACAATCATAATAAATTTGTTTTTTGACATTATTTAGCTGATAAATCAGAGTGTATTTAAGACACTTTATCCTCTGATCTATGTCGTACTGTATCCGAATAACCTCAGCCATATTTCCCTATGTCATTCACGATTAGAATTTCAATTAAATATATTGTTTAAATTTAAAAATAGGAAATTGTTTATAAATAAACAATTTAATATCTGCTTATCTTCATTATTTATGTTCATTAAATCCAAAAGCACAAGATTAGGTTATCCTAAAGGTTCCCGGTCAAGAATGAAAAATGCAATTTTCTGTACAAGAATTTATTTTAAAGAAATAACAATTAAATCTTCAAAGTTCAGTCCATCGTTTTTGAATACTTTCCACCAACGGTCTGCAAGCTTTCGGATCTGGTCAAAGTAGCATTCCGACTGCTTTGAATTGAAGAACTCTTGACACACTTGTTCAACTTCATCGAATGCTTCGAATCGGCGGCCTTTCAAGAAGTGTTGCTTGGATCGGAAGAGGCCACAGTCGAATGAAGCACAATCAGGGCAGCAGGATTTCGACTCCATCCAACTCTTGGAACCTACCCGTAATCTTATCGGCGGTATGCGGCTTGGCATTGTCTTACTGAAGCAGTGCATGTTTTCGGTTGATTAAGGCCGCGTACTTCTATTTGAGCTTCTCGTGGACACAGTCCAGCTGTTGACAATAGAGCTCTGCATTGATGGCCTGGCCGTTCTGAACCAATTCAAAATTTGAAAAAAACTTGTATTTTCATTATTGACCGGGAACTTTTAGGACAGCCTAATATATAACAAAGGTAAATCTTTTATATTGAATAAATTAATATAGAAAATGATGAATAACACACAATAATAAAGTATTATTATGTAAAGTGCTTCAAAGTGCTTTTATCAACAATCATTTACGTTACATAGATCGATATTTGTGATAAGAAGCGGTCATTGAACGCTCTTACCTAAAGAATAAAATGTTTTGCACATTTGAATTACTTTCATAGAACAATCTGCCGATACTGGAACAAGATTAAAATCTTGTATATTCTTGACCAAGCAATTTGTAAGACATAAAACGACTTATTGATTCAGAAGAATACTTGACTGCAGCTACATTAAATTTATATGGTCATATGAGTTAGTAAAGAAGTCAATTATCGATGATCTCAAAAAACAGAGACATTAACATACTTAATACAGATAATACAGTAACAACAATAACAACTATCATTTGAGAGTTAATACTGGTCATTAAAGATTGTATGAATGAACTTATTGAGGCTACTGACTTAGAGATTGTTGCAGTCCAAAAATCGAGGAGAATATGTTCCCCTTCGGGAATACTTGTCTTATGATCATGGCGACGATCGCTGCCAGTGTTATTATTACGACATGCAAATGTGGTTAAAAACAGTATAATTAATTAATAATTTTGTTAATTAAAATATAACAATAATTGGATTTAATGAAATATAAATAGTCGTAGCGAAAGTGAATGGGAAAGTAATAAATAGATTAAACATCTATAAATCGTGGAAAATAAACCACAAACTGTTCAGAGAGAGAAACGAAACAAAAATAAAAACATATTTCCATAAATACCAGCAATGGCTGATGGTAGCGGCCAGCCTTACGACACTGAAATATTAAACGAGTACTACAGTGTATTCTATGTTTACAATGCGCCTATCGATATACAATTGTCACTTTGATAATATTAAGAGGATAATTCCTGCAATTTTTACGAATATATTTTACAGACCATTATACTCTGAATAGGGACTCCGTCGATTTTTTTCGATTGTTATAAATATTATTTTATTTTGTATACGTTTCGTCTTGGTAAATGACCTTAGGGGCAAAGAAAATTACGCGTAGTATCAAAATAACTGGACAGACATCGGATAGGAAAATATATGAAAAGAAAAAGCATTTTGTTCGATATAGAAAAGGGAATAGCTGACACAAAACTTTATTTCTACCACAATTTGAGTTTTTTTAAACAAATATTTCCGAGGAACTTCTGCACTTTCTTTTTACACAGAC
>MQRK01120236.1:0-10036 GCA_001938485.1 Girardia tigrina
CGTTGAGCGTGAACAAGCCTAATGTAAGATCATCTAAACAGGCTTGAGCGCGTAGAGACTCTACTCCTTTTTTAAAAATGAGCATCCTTGCAAACAACTGATGGTCTTTGAACCAAAGCGATTGTGATAGAAGCAGATTGGATCATGGAGAATAGAATCGGAATCAGATTTAGACCAACCACAGCCGATGTAACATTTTTTTGCTTTTTTGGTGAACTGGTAATGGTACGAGCAAAGTAAAACATTTTCCGTTGGGACGATCTTCTGATGAGGAAACGTGAATCTGGTCGGTTGACATAGGAACTGTCTGCTGAATTCTGAGTTAAAAGGGTCGTTAACAAAGTTACTTGTTTAGACAGCTCTTCAACTGTAGAACAAAGGTTGGTACTCTGTATATTTGTGGAACTTGAGCTTATTGATTCCTGGAGAACTCGATAAGCAATTGTGGCTAAATCAGTAGGGTCTGATTTATCGGAGCTTAATAATATTGGATGGATGTGGGCTGGCATCGCGGATAGGAATAATTCTTTGATGAGTTCTGGATTTGGAGGACTGTCGGGTTGAAGTAAATTCAATTTAGCGATGGTTCTTGAGGAATTTTTATGCTGAGGTATTGCTCAGTGTTAGAGGTCGGAAATATTTTTTTAATATTTCTGATTGTGATGGACTATAGTGACTAAAAATAACATTTTTCAACTCTTCATATGGCAGCGAAGAATTGAGGCATTTGACTGCGCTGGATCCGAGTTTCTGGAGGAGTTCAGAAGGGAGATTGCTGAGGAGATACTTTGTCATTGTCGAAGAATTGTTTTTGTTGTTGAATGAGAATTCGAAGATGGTGAACCAGTAAAGGAGCATACCGCCATCATCAATATAAAATGCCCGAGGTTGAGGTAGAATTGAGTTGGCTGAATCTTCGGTGAATTCTGACACCCTTGTAATGAACGTAAACTAGATAATAAAATTTATTATATAAAATATTGATCGGGGTTTGCTTACCAATTAAACTTGGAAATCTTCCCCTTTATATTAAGGCAATATTATATAATATTATATAATATGCCCCGGGGTCAGTTGATGCAATTGAAATTGACCTTGCAATTGTACATTCCAGTGATGTCATGACATATGAAATCACCGGAATTTGAACTCTAGTGATGTCATGAGATTTGACATCATTGAAGTTCAATATTACTGAATGTGGTGAGGAATGAAATCATCACACAGATCTATAAATTATGTTAAAATAAGATTTTCGTAAAAAATCGTAAAAAATTAATTTATATAACAATAAATTTTTAAGTAGATTTTTAAAGTTTAACACAAAATCCATAAACAGGTTTATTAATAAAGTAAATTTTAATTTTATATAAAACGTAATATTTAATATTTGAAATGATAACACACTAAAAATTCTTTTGTAACTTTTATTTAAATATAAAACAAATCAAATATAATATGAATTCATAAATTTTAAAATTAAAATAAATGAAAATGTAATTTTTATTTTTAAATTGAAAATATAATTTTATTGAAATGAAAATGTACGTTACAATGTTAATTAACAAGCTAAATGTGTTAAAAAAATGGAAAATAAAATGGAAATTTAATAAAAGATGAAACAAAATCTTTGCGACAAAATTTTAATAAAAGTCCTTTATAATTTTAAAGACGATTATAAAATTAAATTTCTTAATTAATAAATACCAAAATACGCCATTTGTTAAGTAGAGACTTGTTTTTTAAGACAATTAATTTCTTAAAAAATTTCTTAAAAATATCTTTATTTAACAAATGGCGTATTTTTGTCTTTAAAAATAAGTTGCCATCATTTCTTAATTTTTTGATTAATTAATAAAATAACAAAATTGAAATTTATATTTATTTTTATTTATAATCGTTTGTGTAAAGAAAAGAAAGAAAAATATTTGTCTGAAAAATCGTTAAAGTGATAGAAATAAAATTTTAAGTCATCAATTTGGATTCTGATTTTGAACCGAATAAGAAGTAATTGAATCATTGGAAAAATTAAATCTGTTCACTAATATTGCATTAAATGAAACTATTAATTTGTATGTTCAATCATGGGATAAGTTGGTAAAAAATAAAACTAATTTGAGAAATAAAGCCCTAAGAGCATTATTGTCGTTTAATACTAAGAAGGTACAATTAATTTTTAATGAGAAAGAGTTTATGCAAGCTGATGTTATCACTTTGCGTTCCCTTTAGGGCATTTAATAGCCTCTTTCTTTTGGCAAAATTTAGAACAAAAGTTTAAAACTTTTAATGAGGAATTACCTTTTTTCTATGAGATATGAGGATGACACTTTTCTTATATTTAAAGGGGAAGAAAATGTTACAAAAGTTTTAGATTTTGTAAACGATCTTCATCCTAATATCAAATTTACCATTGAAAAAGAGAATAATAATAAATTATCGTTTTCAGACGTCTTAATTGAAAGAGTTAAGGATAAAAATCATATTCGAATCTATCGAAAATCAACTGATACTGGTTTGCGCAGTTACCTAACAAGATTTTCACATCATAAATATTATAAGAAAATGATTAAATGTTTGGTTGTAGAACGTAACATTCATCTTTATGTCACTTTCATTGTGTCGACTTTCAAAAAATGAATTAAATAAAATAAAAAGTTTAAATAAAATTCAAAAAGATACAGTTGAATCAATTTATTTAACATCAAATAGTAAGTTAAAAAGAACCTTTGGAAATGACATTCAATATCAAATGACTATTACAGTACTCAGAGAGAGTAAGATAGTTTGAACGATTTTTAGAACATCGAGTTCATGTAGGCTTAAATTATTTGACTGACAAATATCGTAACTATTTTTCTAATGGATTTTACTAAAATTCTTTTGTACATGAAATAAATCTAATTTATCAATGGAAATATCACAAGTGTTAAACATTGGAGAGACAACTCGTCATATCCGTATAAGAACTGCTGAGCATACTAAAATAAGTAGAAATAGTTCGATTTTAAACCATGTTAGAAAGTTCAGGCTTATAATGATGATAATGATTAAGATTTAAAGTTATTTTTTAAATAATTGTAACACAAATTATGAAAGATGTATTGCCGAAGCATTGTTAATAAACCATGAGACGTATGATGTAATAGTTTTCAAACTTTATAAATAATAATTAATCCATTTTTTTCATTACACTGAAGATTCCACAATGGTAAAATGCGTCTGGTTTAAGAAGAAAGTTTAAAATAAATGAACTTCATTTTCATTATATATATAAATATATAAAACTTTACATTGTATTTTGGTTATTATTTTATTAAGTTATTAATTGAAAACTATAACTCTAGATTTCAAAATTATAAAAAATGTTAAATTTTGCCTTAATTTTATTTCTTTTCTCAATATTTATATATACTTGGGAAATATAAAACCAAATTGTATATTTATTATCAATTTATGTCTTTGGATCTCAATTTTCCGTAAGGAATAAAAAAATTAAATTGTATCTTTCAGCGAAAAGTCATATTACAGCAATAAAGTGAACAATTTATCAAGTAACAAGTCTTAAAATTATTTCAATTCCTTTTTATAATAAAATCTTTATTAACTAATTTAACATTTTATTATAAATACTTATACTGAATGTGATCAAAATGGATAATTTAGAAATCAATCTTGGGGGGGGGGTTTATTTATTCAAAATTTATTATAATATATACATTATAATGTAGACTTAGACGTTATTGTAACCTCCAGAGTTATTTCAAATATTTTATTTTTAAATAGTTAAATTATCAAATAAAATTTAAAATCATGAATTTATCATAATTTTCTGTCTATGTCCCACGAAAAAGGGTATAGTACATAATCATAGGGAGGTTTTTGAAAATTTTCTTTTTCGAAATACCATCGGTATTGGTATATAGTAATAATCCTCAAAGATTCTGCATTCAGACATTTAGATTATTATGGTTGTAGGAAATTGTTTTCAATAGTTAAAACGTGTTCGTTGCATTAAAGGATTTACACATGAGAAGCCCAAAATTTAATGAGAGCTCTCACGCAACCTCAAATACAAAAAATCACATTTGCAAACGCAGATGTCATAAAAACAAAGCATAAACTCGCTGAAGCAACATAAATTAAAGAAACGTAAGCAGAATTAAAGCACAACTAGATAAAGATAAACAATAAAAGTCGTACTCAATCTGGCAGGCGGATAAGTAAACTGAAATTAGAATTTATAGAATCCCACGAAAAATCACAAATAAAAGAATCGTCATGTTTCTCAAAATAGAGATTACGCCAACTATCCTCAATACATACATGAGTGGCGTCATGATTAACTTTTTCATTACTAGGAACGGATGTATACGTTTATGAATATATGGTTCGAGAAACCGCAGAACGTATATTTTCGATTGATGTTTTTTTTACTATTTTAAAGACGAAAATTGAATGCAAATGATGACAAAATAGATTTGACAGAGAAAGTTGATTTTTATTCAAGACTAAATGGGAGAATAAAATATGATTGAGAAAACTAGGGATAAAAACCAGAAAAGACTTTGTACGACAGAATGCAGGGCCGACCGAGTGTAAAAGTGATAATACAACGTATTATGGATGATTGTTTGTTAGATGCAGATGCAAGAGTTAATTTAATTATGAGGAAGATTTTTAGGAAAATAATAGACGTGAAATTAGAAAAGACAGACAAGAAATTATATTGTACAAATAATAGTCAACTACATAGTTTGGATAACAAAATTGATAGACGTTGAAGAAAGAGGTCTGAAAAAGGTAAATAGTGTATTAGTCAAGGTGGAAGCAATAAATAAATGGCAAAAACGACATGAATGATTATACATAGTATAGCAAATAAATTAGCGAAGAAATAAATTACAGAGAGAATAGTAAGGGCGATTAAAAGATGCAACTGATCCATCTTTCAAATTTAGAAATAAAGGTATGTCAAAAAGTAATAAAATTGATTTTTATATTTTTGAAGATGTATTATTTAATAATTCTTCATATGAAGGAATAAATTATTCATTAAAATTAGATAAACATAATATTGGGTTAATTGAAACAAATAAAAAAGTAATTGATCCTTTTGATGATAAAAGAATATATATAAATAATATTGAAAATGTTGCTATTGGAAAATTTATACCATGTCGCAATTCAAATTGAATGAAAAAAAATTTATTGCAAACCAATTATTGAGTGATTAAAAAATTTTATTGAGTGAAAAAAAAATGTATTCATTGAAAAATTTTTATTGGGTGATAAAAAATATTCAAACTAATTTATTGATTGAAAATTTTTTATTGATTGATAAAAATTTTTTTATTGATTAATAAAAAAATTATTCAGTGATAAACAAAATTTAAAATGATTTAAATCAATTTTATAACCGATTAATTAAATTTATTAAATCTTCTTTTATTTTAGAACCTTTTGTATTTATAGTGTCTGTTGGGTGGGATATTATTAGTGTTGGTTTTTATTTTAATTTTATTAATTTAAATTTATTTGTTTCATGGTATACTTTAGCATCTGAGTTTATTTTGACCCAACATATTATTTAGATATGCCTATCCGCTAAGTGTCTCTAACTCACAATTATTAGAGATCCATATCGTACCCCATCAACCCCATCTGGCCCTTTTATCTCGCCAGTGAAGTTGATGAAGTACCTATATGGTTCTACATTATATTTAAATACATTAAGTCTAAGAAAGTTGGTTCATGCTACTTCTATTTAAATTATGATTATCTTATTTTTTTCTCAACATGTTTTTTTTTATTTGAGTATTATATTTCTTATTATGAGTTTATCATTTTCATATCAGAAATCAAAGTTAAAAGAACATGAACAAATTATATATTGACATTGTTTTATTAAAAAATAACAAAAGAAAATGCTAATCAAAGGTAGTCCACCCATCGTCCCTAATCATCCAAATCTGATAGATTGACGAACTTTTCACCTTTACCAGTTGTGATAGAGCGAAACTGTAGACGGTCACGATTCTCCTTCTGAATATAAAGTTTTGACTTAAGTTGGAAAAAATAACGAAATTTGATTTGAGGTATCAAAATCAGAAGACTGGTGTCATTTCTGATTACCATCTTTCTATCTTGGATGTCAACTTCAATAAGACTGATTTTAAAAACAGCTTGCAGCTCATTCTTTGCATGTTGAAACATTTGAGCCTTTCGCTTCCTCTGCTCACGCCGCTTCTGGGATCTGCTGAGCACCCCATAGGAAGATGATACCATATCATCTTTCATAATTGACCCATAAATGTTTGTATTCGTCACCAGAGATTTCTTTTCCGTATTTGACCCAATCTTGCTTTCTGTTTCTAGAATTATTTCCCGGTTGCTCTTCTGAGACTTTTTCGATAACCTTCTTGTAATAGCTGAACATATTTTACTGAATTCTAATCTCAGTGACCTCGTTTTGCAAGGACCTTATTTTTTGTTGTCCTAACAAATATTTGTCCACAACTGGTTTATGATTTGATAGAGGAACCGAATGCTTTCTGTAGTCCTCAAGTTTGGTTGTCCTCTTTGTAAAATTCGTCATTCAGCTTGATACATTCTCCTTTCCATTTTTGCAACTCCAACAGCAGTTCTATTTGTTGCTCTTTACTTTCGCTATATTTTCTATTCATGCTGAATAAGGACGATGAGTGGATTAAAAATAGAAAAATAAATAAAAAAAACAAAAAAAATAATTGATGGAGGCTGAGAGAAACGAATTCACTTCCAGAAATGAAACTTGGCAAGTACTTTCTCAAACTTCCAGACCGTCAATAGTCTTGACAGGCACTATAAGCACCTGCTGTTAATCTAATAACAGATCGGCAGTCATCAAATTACCTCAAAACCTTTTCATATCGTCATTAGTCTCGGCAGGAACTATAAGCCCCTACCGTTATCTATCGACAGATCGGCAGCCTTGAGGATGTTCCCCAACCTTCATCAACTTCAAAAAAAAGAAATAGACTCTAAAAATTACCTAGGTTCAAAACAAAATTTTTTTTTTTAAATTTCTTCAATAAAAAAGTCTCATCAAGTGGACAAATTTGGATGAATTTATACCAATCTTTCGTCACAAAAACTCACAGAACCAGCAAGCAGACAATTCTCACAATCAACCTTCAATCATCCATCACTAAGTCAACAGTCCTCAGATAAAAACAACCCGGAGATGGCCAAAATTCCGATCAAACCCACGTCAACAAATTAGGCCATCAAATTCTCACAAGAAAATATTCAAATCGACAGGATCCAAGAGTCAAAACCAATTAAAAGTTTCTCTTTTTTAATTAATAAATTATAAATTATAATATTTTATTTTTAGTTTTTTTAGATTTAGGGAGTTTTTCCTTCGCCTGCCTCGGTGCCGGTGCAATGAATAGGCTCGAGGCTGACGTGAAGGAAAAACTCACTGGTCCCAACATGTCATTATCATAAGTTGATGGCATGATATTAAAATAAGAAAATAGAACTCAAAATAAAATTACGAAGTTTCTGAATATATTTCGGTTTCTATTCAGTTGTGCCATGATTTTCTTTGAAAGAGTGCATAATTCGATGCCTTTTTAGTCATGTCAGTGATGCAAAGTAAATGCTGCATATCTTACAAGTTCGTTCATCTATTTTATCTGTAAATCTTACACAACGTGTGCCATACGCTATGTTTGAGGCAAAATGTAAAGAAATAGAATCAGTATTTACAAAAACAAAATCATTTTTTTCATAAACTGAAGTCATTTTTTCATAAACTAAAATCTTTTATTAATTAAAATCTTCTTTTTATGAATTTAAAAATACCATAATGACATTTTTGTCTTATTATTGACATCATTTTAACTCCTTTTTATATTGAATGATTCAAAGTTTTGAAAAAAAGGTAAAAACTTCAAAATACCGGGATCCCGGGATTGAAATACCTAACAGTGAGATAATCTTTAAATGTTATTATCTTAAATATGGCCTTTATCTAAAAATCTTCTGAATAGAATGAAAATGAATTTATAGTTATGTAAGAAATTCTCGCCTCCCTCCCCCTCCGTGTTTAAAACACGTAACGAAATCTTTAACCCCTCCCCCATGCTTTTACGTTACGTAATATGCAAACAAGCATGTCCTAACAAGCCTTTAAAAATATTATATGACCAATTATTAGAAATAATTAAAATAAAATAATAATCTTAATTTAATTGTGGTTCTCACAAAATTTTCAAGTCTAATAATGTTTATTATTTTAATTAAATTTTTAAATCCTTGTTTTTATTTTTTTTCAAATAATTTAAAATACAAATCAATTATCTGGGTTAGAGGCACAATTCCAAAAAACAACATAAACACAAAGTTATTAAAAACAATAATTTTATAAGTAAAATTGATATTAATAATAAACTTTATAAACATAATGTTTATAATAAATATATATTTTTATGCTTGTGTTTTTTCGCTAAGTATTTTAATAAAATGCTAAGTTTTTTTTACAAAAAATGCTAAGTTATTTAATAATAATGCTTTTATACCTGTATTTTTTAAAACTAAAAAGAAATTAAATTTGATTTTAAATTAAAGATTTTTTTTGTCTTTTCAAGAAAAAAAGAAACTTGTTTTTTTAAATTAATAAAATTAATTATTATTTTTTCTTTATTTTTTAACAGATAATAAACAAAAAACGTATTTATGTTTGTTGTTTATTCTCAAATTTTATGAATAGATTGCGTCAAATGAGGGAATTTACAAACGTGAATATAAAAGAGGTTGACATATAATTTATTCCGTGGAAATAAATTGAAGTTTCTTTCAGTTTTTCTTTCACAAAAAAACAAAATTTGAAAATAATTTTTAGCCTTTTTATTTTCATTTTCAAGAAATATATTAGACTAAATTTCTTTCTTAATTATTTTTTAAGACATATTTGATTTTTTAATTTTTTTATAACAATGTTTTTTTGAATTTTAGTCAAATGATTTTTATTAATTATCAATAAATTAAAAATTACAGAGTTATTTATTGATAAAATCAAATTTAATTCAATATCAATTAAAAATTCGTTAAGAAAAAAAATTTTTTTTGTCATTAAAAACTCGAATCTCTGTCAACAGATAAGTCTTAAATTAGTTTAAGAATAAGTTAAAATTTGTATAAATCTTTAGGTTCACATATTTAAAGATAAAGCAAAATAAATGAGAACCAAAGCATTCAAATGCTTACTTAAATTTAGCACAAAAAATGTTTTTTTCTTATTTAATGATGATTAGTATATTGAAATTGATTGAGTTGCTACTGATTCGCCCCTGGCACCATAAATGGCTTCATTTCTTTATGATTTACCAGTAGCTGCCATGTATCATGTAGCATAAGATAAAATTATTGAAAAATCATGTCGGTCATTATAAAAAAGTTTAAAGGTCATCAACTGGACATACAATATATTGATGGTCAGCACTCGCTTCACTAACTCAGCATTCACCATAAAAGTTTCTTATGGGTAGTCAGTGCTACCAATTAAAGTGTTGGAGAATGTTTTACTACAAACTTCACTTTTATGCCTGTTATCTTCTTTTGGAACGGCCGAATACTCCATAATAAAAAGTAAGAAATAACTTTTTAGTAAAAATTTATTTTAATAAACAATTTTCTAGTTTTTTGAATTTGTTCCAACCTCTGAATATTAAAACAATTTCTTTATTTTAATATTATGAGGGGTTAATTTAAATTTTTATCTCGCCTGAATAATTTATTATTTTTTAATTTAAAGGGTAAAATATTTTTATGTTAATATGCTTATTCAATATTTTAAAATTAAAAATGATCTAATAAAACACCTATTAAAAAATGAAAAACGTTTTTAAAAATAAAATATTTTTTAATGTGTCCTTAAATATTTTAAAAAATTAAAAATGATATAATAAAAGAAAATCATAAAAAATAAAATATCTATTTAAAAATAAAAAATATCTTTTAATGTATCTATTAAATATCTTAAAATTAAAAA
>MQRK01120241.1:0-13673 GCA_001938485.1 Girardia tigrina
ATGGGGCGGGGTTTGTTAATTCACATTTACTGATGGAAGGTGGTTACCGATGGCGGGAGTCGCTCGATGCGGGAGCAGCGAGGCACCATGCAAACGGCCTGACCCCCCACCTACGATGAAACAAGTTGTATTTAATTTACTACTGACCGAGTTGTATTTTGACACCGTTTCAATTTGTTATTTCAAGTCCTAAATAAACGATGAATTTGTTAATACAATATTTTGTTATTTATCATTTATTTAACAGAATCGGCGATGGATCTCGACGGTTACGAACGGTTAAATATGACTAAAATATTTCTAAAATCATCATGAAAAACGAAAGGTGATGTTGACAATTATTTATTTATTCTCTTTTATCCAAAAGAAAAGACTTTTCGAATCGTATAAAACAGCTTGTAAAATATTCCAAGTGCCAACGAAAGCCATTGTACGTATCGTAATGTCACACATGCCGCAACAGGTCTCATGTTAGGGTTAGGGTTAAGAAAAGACAAATTGATAAGATACTCCTCAAATAATAAAATATTATTTATTATAATTCATCTTAACAACAGTAAAAAGCGTCTCGCGACCGACAACAAGAAGTGCATTGATTTATTTCGTCAACCGATGTTACCAGGCAGACGGAAGCGTATTTTAGCACAGGAAATGGATGAAACACTTCCGGTGGACATCTGACTTTAGTTCTCTTGAAAAAAAAACAAGTTAAAAGTACTTATTCATATAATGTATTACTGGTATTTATTAATAATATTGGTCACATTTCCGAGGATTATTAATAATTAATGATGACAAGCCCGCCCCGGAATCTTAATTTGTTTATCAACAATAAATATAAATAATTGAGGGCGTGTTTCACTAAAAGAGACTGGGGCGCTATTTAATAATATCTTTAACTTTAATATACTTGTTTTTGGTATATTTATAGGAATAACTTTCCAAGATCTGGCTTAATGTATGATTAGGGTTCTGCAGGCTGTCCGGAAATTATGGAAACTCTTATCTTTTACATTAACTATTTTATATTTTTTTTATTTAAATAAAGCCTATTTTAGAAAAATGAAATCTCCGAGAGTTGCGATCTGCTATTATAAGTGTGGATCAAGTCGGATCTTAAAATGCTCATATTTGACTCATGTTTGGCATTAATAAACCCAGTTACCAAAGCGATTAAGCGATACATTTCAACTTTGAATCTCTGAAAAAAAAACTTTCAAAAAAGAATTGAAGAAAATTACATCTGAAATGCAATGCAATATTGTTGACGATTCTCCACGACGGTTGCAGGGACGTATCGATTATTATGGCCGACATTTCAGAATAATTGTTTTTTTTTCGGTTTTGTTTAAAATATCAAGTTTTGAATATATGTAAGTTAAATTAGAAAAAAGAGTTGTTTTATTTTCAGGACACCCTGTGTTCACTCCTGCACTACCCAAATGCCTCTACCACAACCGGTCAAAATAAATAAAATAACGAAATTTTCCAAGTCGTAAATATTATTAATGTTTAGTGATATATACTTGTGACAGAGGGCTTGAGAGTGTTCTTAACTCTTTATTTCCCAAATAAAATTATAAATCTTAAACTTACATGTAATATTTAATTACACTCCAAGCGTGAAAACATAAAATTAATTCATTCCAGTTTCCCTAAATCAATATAAATATTCGCAATGTTGTTGTAGCACAACACTAAAATAAATAGCGGAATTTCTGTTGCTTAAAATATCTCAGCTAATAAACTTAATGTTATTGCAAAACAACACTGCGAGAGAAAGGGTTAAAGTTCGTTTCTCCAAAATTACAACACTCATATAGGAATATTTATAATATTATATGACACCTTATCCTCGGTCCCAGGGTGGTCACTTTTATAAGATTTTCGTTAGGTAAAGCTTCCCTCTATATATATATGATTAAAAAGACTTCAAATGCGCATTTACCGACAGTTTGCCACTCGTCCAACCATAGAAATATTCTTTTAATAATATTCACTGATTATTTTGTTTTAATCGGCATTAAATTCCGACACTTTGTTTTATTAATTCTCCCTTTTTTTCAAAATCAGTTACCAGAAATTAGATTAATTCAAATTCTTTTGACAATCTTTTTCCCCGTTATTATTCTTTTATTGAAAGTGCTCTCAAATTTATTTAATTAAAATCGAATTGATTGCTTTAATTAAATTAAAATTGTCATTCTTTCATGACATCAGTGAGATTGGCGGGACGCTCGTTCATTTCGAGTTGGTTGATAATATATTAATGATAATGTATTAAATTATAGTGAGACTTTCTACTGAGATCGTTTGCTGTCACCTTGTGATCATAAAATGATTTCCATTTGATTCAATGTGAGTAAAGATCGTCGATTGGTGCTGATCTGATCGGCGGAGTGCCGGCGATCAATGGCACTAATATTTACCGATCTATTCAAATGTCAACTAACAACTGACATCAATAATATTCAATACATTGATCCGATCATTAGTCCGTCAACATTCACAGGGTACCCTACTGGTGATGAATGGTAATTAGTTGAAGCAATGATTGGCAATCGATAATTAAGACTGTATTGAAGCAAAACAGAGTGCTTTAGTGATCTGATCATCATCATTATTAATATTGTTATTATTCAAGATAAGATCAACTGCAAAAAAAACAAATTATCAATTACTTGTAATAGTAACTTGTCCGCTGATTCTCTGTCTGAGTTCGCAACAAGTCTCTGCCATTCTAAACTGATCCTCTTGCAAGGTTCAATGAGAGCGGGGTAAGGAATATTCTCTGAAAGTTCCTGGAGGAACACGAGGCCACTCGTGAGTATTGAATGGGAGTCGTCGATGCTGTGACTAATGGGAACCCCTTGCGAGGGGTTACTCAGACTTCTCTGGTACTTACTAACAACCTTCATGACCCACTCGACATCAGACGTTTGTGATTTGATTTGATTCTAATAGAAAAAGAAAACACAAAAAAATAAAGACTCGTTTCAATATAAAATTAAATAAATTAAAAAGCATTTTTATTTTCTTAATAAAGTGTTGATTGAAATAGTTCACGGGAGTTCATCAAGTGCCGGTGGGATAATCACCGACAGGCTCGCTCAAATATCATTAATAACACCGGCGACAGTTGCCGCCGTGAAACGCTTGACGACCGAGATTATCTGTCTTTATCGGTCAGAATCTGCGGGCTCCTGGCTAATGCCCGATTAATCCCATCCAAGACCGTCACGTCCGCCAAACTCGTCATTGAAATATGTCATATGACAAAAACGCCATAAATGTCACATTCATAAATCATCACAGTTCATTATTGGCTTTCATACACTAATAATGAACCGTCATTCAACTTGGAATAATGTCTACGCCGCTACAGTTGATAAATACTCCACTGTCTATGACAGGGTAAAGGTTACGTACTATTATTATCATAAAAGCTGAAAGGAAATAGGAGAAGATAAAACCAGTCACTATAAAAACGAGGATGGAAGTAGTGGGACTGTGTAAATTTCATTCTAAATGGAGGGAACGAGTCATTAATTGGAATAAGACAGATAAAAAGAGGTTGTATCTGAGAATGAAGCGACACTTGTTCGATGTCGGGTTTAAGTAAGATATAATTAAGAAGTAATTTTAGCAAAGATATCAATTTGTTTGCAGAATTCCAAAAAAAATGAATTAATAATTCATTCCTGGTTTTAGTAACAACTGTTTGATGTTAGAATAAAATTATGGGAGGTAGGAAGGTTAGGGGTTAAGGTTTATAAATATTATAAAACAAGATAAAATAGTCTCAAATAATTATATATGATACTGAGAGTATTCCGAGGACCTGTAAATCTTGGTTCTTTATCCCCTTCGTTATGAAGCAAACTGTCTGGTTACTCCAAGGTATCTGCTGGTAAATCTCTGAGAAGTCGACCTTGTCTGGGAAGCCACGTAAAGCGTCCCTGGACAGTATATCACAATATATGACACTGACAATGCGTTATCTATTATTATAAACATCCTACGTTAATCGTATATACAATCGTTAATACTAATAATAACAAGAACTGTGCTATGTTAATGAAATGGGAAAAGAGGACAGCAAAAATAGTTCAAAAATATAAATAAAAATTGTTAATCTATTAGATCAAATAGGCTCACCTGCTTAGATTGCTGTTGTCGAACGCCCATAATTGGTCTGGCTGGAGACGATGAAGAACTGCTTGTTGACTTTGAGTCGAGAGATATTTTGGATATGGATGAGGTTGCCTGCTGTGAGTAAAGGGGTAGATTGTTCAGGTCGATGCACTCTTGGAGATCCCTCAACTGTTTGCGGAGCGTTTCTCGCTCTTCGAGAACACTGGCGAGCTGAGTTCGTAAACCACTGACAACATTCTCATATCCGGACAGCTGTAGAAAAATGAATTATATATTCATGAACGAAATTTTCTGTTTGTTGCTGTCACAAACGCAGACTTCATCAAGCAATTACTTTTTCTTGCAGAAACATATGATTGTGATGGAACGCTTTCAATTGTTTTTCCGTTGCTTCTTGGATTTTCTCGCTGGTTTTGTCGTTTTTCTGAATATTCGCCACCCGGGAATCAGAGCAACTTGTTACGTCTGTCTGGACCTCCACGGGTTTGTATTCAGACGGAGCCTGGAGCAAGAATTTAGATTTCGAAAATTGACAAATTTAATTCTAATTTATTCATGGAATAAAATTATATTTTCGCATTAGACTAGAAATTTTACGAAGAATCTCTTCGCTACCAAAACTGGACTGATAATATTTGTGGGTGTATTGGAAGGGCATAAGAGGGATTAAGATCTACTTTTTGAGACTGGAATACCTTGAAGAATATGCTTCTTTTAACAAGACTTCCTTCCCCAAAAGACTTCTGAGAGAAAATACTCTCTCCGCTGAAAGGATTTTTCATTCAGTGAATATATTAGAAGGAAAAGATGATCAATTGTAATATTAGATTTACAATGAGACCTTAGAAAGATGATTATAAAATCGCTATTAAATATCTAAAACAACACATCTCAACCCCAGTAATGACCGGGACTTCTTCGTTAGTAATAGAACAACCTTTATTTGAAGAAGGAATGACTTTGATCAATGCGTTGCCGTTATCATTATCGGCTGAAACGCAAACAATCACGTTTTGTAACTCATGGAATTTGTTTTTATTGTCTATTAAAAAATACAGATAAAACATCATACGAGTGATCGTAAATATTCGCCATGTATTTTGATGATCTTATGTAAATCAGCCTCCGTCGCCTGTAGAGTAAATACGATTTTTTGTGCTGTGAATAATGATAACTAATCATCCAAAAAGTAGAAATATCACTCATTTGTTGAAAATTGGTGCATGTTTTGGCTTACAATCGTTCGAAAATGTAACGGCCATAGGTTACCGTAGGAGGAATATGGAGGATGTTTTAATGAACACATATTTCTTTTTTGAAGGTAATCTAAGATATGGGAACACATTTTATCCTGGAATTGAATGAGGGACCTAAAGCTTAAATCTCTTAAGACGACTCAAAAATTAATGAGAACTTTTCTGTGATACAAAAAACGCGCCCTAAACGGTTTTACCATGGTTGATCTTTTAAGTGTTGAAAAAAACAATTTTCATCGCTACCAATAGTATCCAAACATTCTATCAAAACTCAGTAGAATTATATATCACAAATGGAACTGTTATTAAGTTTGAACGATAGATTCTGGAAGAGAAGGCATTCAAAAAATCATGGTATCTCTCTACGCGGACTGCATTTTTACTCTTTGTAGAACCCATTTTGTGAGTTTACACTTGACATCCAGGTCTTCTCCAATGATTCTTGGGTAAATTACATGTTTTTAACTGTTTCTACATAATAAAGTTTCTTATCACTATGTATATAACCATTTCAATCGCACCTTTCGAACTATTTCTCCTTCCCTCTTTAAAATCTTTGCAAATGGACGGAACTTTGAGCCCATTAGTGTGTAGTGCTTACCTCATTAATTATGCAGCGATTTCAGTCTTACCAAGTAAATGGCCTTATAAAAGGCATATCGTTTAAATTTAAATTTATACATAGGAATTTTATTATCAACTTCCAGCTTTATAAACACTACATTCAATCACTAAACTTTATAAACACTACATTCAGGGAATTCAATAAAAACACGAGAGAGGTCATTTTTACCAGGGCTGCGGAGTCGGAGTCGTGTAACTCGACTCCGACCAAAATAATAACAAATATTATAAATTGACCTAAAAAGGAGTCGGAGTCGGAATCGGGCAATTTTAGTCCGACTCCGCAGCCCTGGTTTTTACGTTTCAATGTAAAGATAAATAAATTAAATTTCATTCCAACATTATGAGACCAAAACTGAAAATAAATGTTGATTGCGACAAAGAATCAAGGAAAAGGATTCTTAATAAGAAGATGGAATAGTAATAACAATCAAACAGTCAAAGATAATTAACAACTTGAAGAACAGGAAAATATGTCAAAAAATCAAAAGACCCGTTGTATTTTTACGATATTATTTTAATAATTTAAATTATAATTACAAGAAAAGAATATGTTGTATCTGTAATGGAAAAAGTGACAATAAAAGAAAAGCTAGAGGCAAATGTCATTACACCGACTCAAAGCCGACTGATGCGAAACTAATTGGTTCCAGAGTTGTAGCGAGTCGCGCCGATCCCAAAGACTCCGGAGAGAGCTCAATCAAGAAAGGGAAAATTCGATTAATTATTTTTTGTCAATTTTAGCGCACATTTCTGCAGAAACAGATGAGGAAATGTGTGAGACAAGCAAACCGACGATTGGAAACATTAAAGCAAATAGCCATTGATTCGAATTGCGATGATGTAATGTCAACAAATACACATTTGCCTCTAACTTTTATCCCCCGGGAAAATTTGACGACTTTATTTGCACAATATTGCATGCCTAAGCGATGCCCAATCTCAAAAAGTAAATAATAAACTCACATTACTCTTGTCCAAACCGAAAATATTACTATCGACGAAAGACGTCGAACAACTCAAATGGAGCAGTCCGTTTCCGGTCGCGGTGTCTTTTGCAGAATCGTTAACATTTTCTAAATTTAATTTTTCATATTCCGCATTGTTTCCCGTTTCTTCTTCTTCATTAATCACGTCTTCGTCTTCTTCCAAAATCGTATTTCTTTCCTTTCTATCCATTTTTTTCTGTAACTCCGCTATCACACTATGTAACTCGGTCAGTCGGTCTTCGTAACGCGATGTTTGGTTTTGGAGTTCGAATTTGAGTCTTTCTCTTTCTTTTTGATGACGAGCGATTTCCTTTTGGTAATTATCTCGACTAACCTGTCGAAAAAAGTATGCTTTATTATATAACTTTAGGTTGAGATAATATTATTAATTGTGATAATAGTATTAATGATAATATTAGTGTGTCAAAAAATTCTTGGAAGATGTTTTATAAAGAGACATTTTATCGATTTTTTAACATTTGTATCAAAAAGAAATTGAAAGAAATTCGACTTTTACTAAAGAAATGTGATAAAAAAGGAGTAGGGAAATATTATATAAATAGACTGAAAGAGACACTTGCCGCAAAACAGGAAATTATCCTTATAAAAGATTCCTGAGACATTCTAATAACCAACAGTTCAGTTTGTTTACTTAAGCCCGATTCTCTCAGGTGGAGGATCAATAAAATATGATCTCGATCAACGAATAAGAGAATTTCTGTGCCTTCTTCTGTCACAATGTTTTGGTGCGATCGTGTGAAAGAAACGTTATAAATGTGTCAGAATAAGTTAGCTGTTGATTTTATTTATTTATGAGTTGAGTTCGATTATGTTTTCAAGCGAGTATTCGAATGCTGGATTCAGAATTATCGATTTATCTTTTGGTAGGAATCAAAAGAGAATATGAAAAGAAATAATAATGCTTTTGTTAATGGGTTATCAAATAATGATTTGTTATCGTTTTAATTTCAAGAAACGCCCTTCAGTTGTATACATCGATTGGGATATCATTTTGCATGTGATAAAATTACCTTTTTTTGTTTTTATTTGCTCCCTTCAAATCACTTTCGGAGTTACTTAAATAGTGAAGGTTTGATTGATACGTTAAAAATAATTATATTGTCAATTTAAACGCTACCGGGACTTTATTTTGATCCTTCAACAAAATTGAGAGTTTTTATAACTGTATAATTAAAAGTAAATGAGACAATAAAAACTGATTATCAGATTATGCGAGAAGAATAATCATATTAGTCACACCATGCTTGAAAATACAAAGTGAATCATCCAATCAGATTAATGTATTTTAAAATTGGATCCTGGCCCAAACACCGGAACGCTAAAAAATCGAAGTAATAATTTTGCGATACTTGAATGACTTAAATTATTTCCATTCTCACTAATTCTCGAGACTAAACACACAATATGACACAAATTATCGCACCATCCGTTCATCGAAAATTGATTTTTTTCCATTTTTTTAAAATAAAAACTTTATTTATTTAATTAATTATTTTATTTTTATTTAATTTATTTTTTATTTAATTTTCACTGATTTTTAAATAAGTAATAGAGAAAATTTCGTAAAATTGTAACTAATTGAATCAATAAGATTTGATACAGCAAGGCGAATAATGTTTACAGATGGATGAATATCCATAATTTGTTTTTTAATAATATTCCTTCATTTAAATTTATTATTTAATTATCATTTTCTTTCCTTAAGTATCGGCAAACAATTACCATATTATATCTCGGCTTGAATAAAATCATAATATTCTTTTTATTTTTATGTATTAAAATTAGTACGATAAGTAATAAATAAAATGTTTTTATTATTTTTATGCAAAATTAATTTTAAGACATTTTACGTGGCAACTATTGAGTCTCTTGACAGCGAGCTTCAGCTCAGAATAGAGGCGATTAATGCGAGACAGATGGATCTGATTGGCGCACTGTAACAACTGTTGAGAGAGACTGGGGGAAGTATTTTCGCGTTCAGTGGCGGTCCACTGGCAGTAGAGTTCGCCGTAGCACTGGTGAAGCATGGCAAACAAACTTAATGGCTCTTCCTGGATCTCTTGAGTCCCGGAGTCGTAATCGACGCCTGTAAGACGAGAGGCAGATAAAGACAGACGAACTATCACCAGTCATACTCGAGTATATCTGGCTCATATCGCTACAAGAACCCCCCAGACGGTCGTATTGTGAGTTGGTAGGCTGGCTGTAGTAGTGGGAGTGGACGAGGTACTCGGGGCTCTTCTTGCGCGGACTGCCCGCCTCGACGTACCCGAGCACCTTCGACCGGCACTTCAGGAACTCCTGGAAGGAGATGGAGCTGCCGCTGGAGCTGGCCCCAAGCGCCGATATGATCTCCTCGGCCAGCTCGAGCATGTTCAGCTTCTGGCACATCGTCACCAGGTCCTTCTTGTCCAGACGGCCGTCGTTGTTCGAGTCACAGCTCATGAACAGCATCTTCAGTCGCTCCTCCTCCTCGTTGCTGCTGTCCGTGCTGCTGCACACGGTTTTTTTACCACTCGCATTGCACCTCAAACAAATACCTGCTCGAGAACGTCTCCGTTAGACTCTTTTTCCGGTGTTTAAATTCCGTCATTTAGAAAAGTTCCATCAGCGATTCGATAAAGTCGATAATTCAAATGTGTGCGTTTACTTCTGTGATTAAAATTAGCGATTTAAAACAAATCGACAAACATTAACGAATTTTTACGAATCGAAAGTAAATTAATTTGTTTTGATTTTTTTGGAAATAAAAATTTGGAAAATTTTATTTGCAATTTAATTTGACAGAGATTTAATAACTTTTTATTTGATGAATTAATTAATTAATATAATTATGGAAAATTAAAAATAACAAATAAATGAATTTAGCAATTTTATAAGTATAAGTAGAAAATTTTAGGCAGAAAGTTTTGAAGGGTAAAAGTTGTCAAAATTTAATTAATAAATTATTGAAGATTTAATTAAAATAGTTATTTTTTAATTTCTTTGGCTGGGGAAATTGAAGAAATGGAATTATCTCTAAGAAGGATTAATACAGATTTTTATCGTCTGTGAATATCAATTAAATTTATTAATTAAAAAAATCTTTTTAATTATTTTTCGAAAATCATAAATTATTTATTAAATTTAAATTATTAAAATGAACTATTTTTTATATTATAATCAAATAAATTAAATGATTATTAAATAATAAATAATAACAATCATTTTTTTGTAATTTTGAAAATCTTTGATTTCTTAAATATATTTTATCTTCTTGTTCAAAACTTTTTTATAAGTTAAGAATTTAAGTTAAATAAATTATTTATTTATACATTATAATAATCATTATTATTTAATTTGCGGTTCTTTTAAAATAATTTATTCATTTTAAATAAGTAAAGTAATAATTTACTTAATTGCATAAAGCGTAATTTATTTAATTAATAATCCGTAACCAATTCAAATAATAATTTGTAGTTTAAAAAATATTTCAGTTGATATTTATTTTCTAAATTTAACAACAGTCCTTAGATTTACAGTAACTACCATATAGTAGCGTCGAAAATGCCGATTGCGATTTGACATTTACAATTTAAAATTTTTGTCAGTATTTTGGATGTTGAGAATCTTTTGTTTTTGCAAGTGCTGTTTTTGGGTTATATACCAATAATCATCAGAGTTTACAAATTTCTTTAATTAAACTATTATTAAGACTAAGATATGGTATAATAAAAATTTTAAGATCAATTATGGTAACAATTTTATAAAATATAATATCAAAGTCTTACAGATATGTAAAAATAATGGCGTTAAGTAAACTGTAGAATCGGTAATACTCATAATTGTTATTCTTAAATTATTTATTCATAATTTTTCATAAATAGTTAAAAAATAACTAGGCAGTCAGAAGACAACATATTCATGTGACATCCGAGCATTGAGACTGTAAACTTTAGTAAATTAATTGCTTTGAATCAAATAAATATCGTATGAAATCACTCGACTATTTCAAAAGCCCTTCATCAATCATATAAACATGAATTGAATATTTAGGATGCTTATATTTATTTAAAATTTTAAAAAATTGCTTACTGGAAATAATTGAATAATGAGTAAGTTGAATAAAATAAACAGGAAATAAAACTTTCATTCTCAAATTAATAAGTATTTTTCAAGTACTTTTAAGTATTATTTTTACATGGAATTGTCAAAAGTTATGCAATAAGATTAATATTTGAACAAAATAGTGTTCCAATTTCCGTTTTTAGACACATTTTGAGCATTAAGTAATAAAATTAATGGTGATAATGTGATCAGAGTTACTTAATCAAATTGCTTTAGTTTAAATTCAACACTGAATGACGTAACTTCCTCTTATAAGAAATGTTCATGTTGGCAGATGTTTCACTTCATTTACAAATCTGTCCCCTAAATATTTTTTTTACTATTTACTCTTTGAATGTTTTGTTTTATATAAAATATAATAACTTGTTACATTAATACAAATTTATCAAAACAAGGAAAGTATAAGAATGAAAATTGATATATATATATATTTCAACCCTTTGTAATTTGCCAATTTCCGGGGTTGGGAAAAGTGGTAAAATTCGGAGGGTGGTAAATTATAGAGGTATTATTGGATATTTAATATACATAGTATCGTTTGGTAAAAGTATAGTTTTTTGTATATTTTGGTGTATATTCCAGTTTGTGAAATGGAAAATAATAAAAAAATGTTATCATCTTTAATTTTAACTTAATAATGTACTAAAAGAGTAAAAAAAGAAGACATCCAAATAATCTTTATTTAAAATCCAAATAAGATTTATTTAAAATAATCAGTTATTTTTTGAATTTCTTTCGACTTTTGTTCGTCAAATATATGTATATATATATATATATGTTGGCGTATCGGTGTGATTAAATTAAAATAGCAAATAAAAATAAAGAAATAGGATTTAAATATTTTATTTTTAATATACAATGTACAAAATTTTTAAGAAGTATAAATTTCTAGGAAAGCTATTTAAGGTCTTAACCTATATTATGAATTTGTAGTTTTGGTAGGACGGGAAAAGAAATTCTTTTACGCGAATGAATTTTAATATAACAATATAGGAATTTTAGTATATATAATTTATATAATTCGCACCTTTAATTCTCTTTTCAAATCGAGGTTTTAATACAATTTTTTCTCTCCCTTCTCAAGTTCAGGTGGATCTTTTTATAGCTGATTTTGACCGATTTAATGGCTAGGCTGTCAGATTTAATTTATTCGATGGCTAGGCTGTCAGATTTATTCTCTCCGAAATTTAGATTAGACAAAATTTTCTTAATTAAATTTCGTCCTTGAAACTTTTCTTAATTTTCTGGATATTATTATATAATTAAGGGCTTTTTCTTTCTGAAGATCTTTCCTTTTTATACTCTTTCCTTACGTTTTATTTTTCTTATTTACTTTTTAAATTAATTAGATTATCTCTCTATAATAAATGTTTCTTGTTTTATTCTTGATTGTTTATTTTTCTAATTATTTCTAATTTAGTTATTTACATATAATTTATATTTAATTTAATAAAAAGATAAATAAAATCTTATTTTATCTTATGAATTAAAACAACTACTTTTATTTTTTATATTTTATATTTACCTCCACATACATAATATATTTACAATAATTATATATATATATATATATATATATATATAATTATTGTAAGTAAATAATTAAATAATAATTGTTAGTAACATTCTATTATTTGCATGTTTGATCAAATATTTATGATGGACTTTTAAAAAAATATAAGTTAATTAATCTTTGTTCAGAGTTTGTTCACATTAATACATTTGCAAAGCACGTAGTTATTTTCTTCAATACCCAATGTTCAATAAAGTAATCAAATAAAGAGCACAAACAGAACTATCACTCATTTGTCGCTGAGAAGCCATATTCTGATGTGTTTTTTTGTCTTTTTAATTTTTTCTACTGAGTAAATTCTTTATAGTAAGAAAGGAATGTAAAGTTTACTTTATATATCTGCGGTTGAAACAGTTTTTGGATATTCATTTCTTTCTTTAACAGCATCTTTTAGTTTTCCAGTTGCAGTTCTTTTAAGGAGGTGTTTGAATTCCTAATCGTAGTCCAGAATCCCCTTGAATGTAAGATCTCTCTATCTTCTGCTATGTCAACTTCGTTGTCCAGAGCATGTCGAGAGAAAGATTTTGTATTATTATTTGCTTTAACCGTCACTAATTTTGTGATTATCCTAAACCATTTCAGAGTTTTAAATTTTTAACTTCAAAAGAAATTTCATATTATTCTACTTATAGAAATCAATACGTATCTTTGATAGCATTACTCCTGGTTTAGTCAAACCATTCGATAGTTCCTTTTTAGGAATTCTATCAAGCTTGGCTTTGGGGGAGGCTTATTAGGCATTAAACGAAGAAAGAAGATTTACCAATTTCAAATATGTGATATCTTTAGTTAGAATTGTAAGGATGACTAATTATAAGTCTAAGTAGCTTTTATGCCACTTTCATTATTATCACATTCTGAAGTCATAATTTAACACCACAAAAATTTATTAATATCAACAATTCACATACTTAAACAAATTAATTCAATTATTTCGCCCAAAATTAA
>MQRK01120258.1:0-16250 GCA_001938485.1 Girardia tigrina
ACATACATTGGAGAGACGTCCCGTCATCTCTGTAGGAGAATCCAAGAACATGGTCGGAATGTAGGTGGGAGTAATATTGCAGAACACAGAAAGGGTTGTAAGTCGAACGAAAACATAAACATAAATGATTTTAAAGTTCTGCGTACTCGTTTTAAAAACTATTGGGACAGGGTGGCCTGTGAAGCACTTTATATCAGATATTTAGATCCTAAGATTAATGTGCAAAGGGGTCTCTCGAAAACCCTATTGAGCGTGTTTAGATGACATAATAATCCATTGATGACATAATCACTGCTTGATTTAAAATTCATTTTCTTGAGACCTGACGGTTATATCGTCGAAATTAATTGTCTTGAAAAATAAATGTCTATTTAATATATATATATAATCTGAAACACTATGCTTGTTCTTTGTTCGTCAGACGGTGATTTTTAATCTTCTTTTATGATTTCCCTCAGAAGGGCTCGTTTATTGGATGAAGATCACATGACCGCGTAACTGGTTCGAGCACTTTTAACTTATCGTTTTTTTGCGAAAAGCAACAAAAATATCAATAAGGGTAGTTGAATAATTTTTTGTCCACTGTATAATATTTTAATTAAATAATTTATATCAGTAATAAATATAATTAAATAATATTTACAAAAGTTAAGGCTTTCTCTACTTCAGAAAATTTGCCATTTGAAATCAATACTTTTAAAGATGTCCAGAAATGTTCTTCTGGAGTGACCTGGATTATAACCATTTGTTATTTAAAATAATAACTTTTAAATTACTTTAAAATAATCTTTAAGAAATTTCAATGATTCAGTATTTTTGTATGCAGAAAAAGAAAGTTCCCTTTCGATCAAGGTTGATATCAAAGGACAATTTATCCATGCCTAATATAAATTTAGAATTCATTGTAAAAATAAAAAAGATACATCATTATTTTTGGCTTGCCACTCTAACAACTTTGCGTATTCTTCGATCATTTCTCTTTGTAAAGGAGATAAATTATCATTGAGCTTTATTTCATCACTAGAAAGAATTATTATAATTATTAAATTGACAAATTTATAATAAACATAATTAACAAAGTGAAACATTTATAATTATTATAAAAGGTTTAAATTAATATTTGTTTTTGGAATTTTATTGATATGTTTTTATATTATTTTATATTATTAAAATACATATTTGCTTATGAGGACAGAAAATCGCCAATGTCGTTTCTAATCTATTTCTCATCAAATTTTCATGATAAACTTTTTTTCAGGACAGTTAGGATATTATTGCTCCAAAGCTGTTAAAATAAGTTATCTTGACTTAAGAAACTGTCCAGAAGCCGATCTTCAATGTTTCCTTTGGGGATAGTGAAATAATATTTATTTTATACATCAAATTTGTGTGAAGCTAACATCAAAATTTGCAATGTATTTTACAATCAATATATAAAATAATTTTTCGAATTTAAAATTAACTTATGCAAAGTTATGTTATTTGTGATTATGATTTGTTTTCCTTTAGAATTCCAATAATCAATCCAGTCGAACTTACGTAAATATTGCGAAACATTAATGGAAAAATTGAAAAGTGAATCATTTGGAGCATAATCAAAGAGTTTTAGAAAAAAATCAAATTAAAAAGACAAGATTAAGAACAAAAAATTAGAGTCTTTGATAAATAAAGTGTAATGAGAGTCTTTGGATGTACTTCCCAAAACACATTGTTGACGACAGAATCTCATTGAAAAAGAAGGAAAATAGATTAGGTAATAAGTCATCAAAGAAATGAATGTATTAATATTGAAAAAATATGAAGCTTTTAAAGATCACTTCGTAGAAAAAATACTGATTATCCTGCATAGTGTTATTAAACAATGTAAAATGTCCTCTGAAACAAATAGTTTGGTTTCTATTATAGTAAATTTTATTATCATTATAATTAAATAAAAACCAAAGTTGGGAATAATGATTTGTAAAAATATAAATTGTAAAAATATAGAGAACAAAATTAAACTTACAACGTTTTTCACAATAATATACAAAATTTTAAACAAAACTTGTTTAATCAAATGTTCTTTAGTTGCGAGATAACGACGATGATTTGTGTTGTTAATAAACAGTCAATGGCGAAAATACTTCTGTAATTGGTTGAGAAACTCTTTTGAACAAACGAATTATTGCGGTACAAAATAATACATAAAAATATCCGCGTAATAATTAGTAAAGAATCATATTATCTAATATTTTTTTATTGATTTTTTTATTTTTTAAATTAACTTTTGATCGCTAAGCGATCATTGATCGTTTTTATTTTAAATTTATTATTATTATTTGCTTTGGGATATTTTCTATTCATTACATAATTTAGTCAGCTTTTCTTTTTCTATCAACATTTTCTCTGAGTGGCTTGTTTAATTTTACTTTCTGCAGATTATTTTCCACAGATTTAGATGAAGCTACAAAATTTCGCTTTTTAAATGAATGAAGCATCCCGGCCGAATTATCACTATTTGAACATTTCACAATTGTTTTATCTAAACAGTCTTCATGTGATTTTTTGTCACTTTCAATATTTGTTTGTAATCTATTTCCTAATGATTGACGCTTTATCTTTTTATGAATTGATTTTTGAGAACATATAATAGCATAAGGCGTATTTCTTGAATTTCTTGTTGAAACAATTGACATAACAATTACATAAACGACATAATTTTAATGTTCAAATTTATTCACAAGGTAATTAAAATCACCAACAACACAACAAATAAAGTTGATATATTACAGTTTCCATAGCTGAAAGATTGATACTTTGAATATTACGAATTTGATAAATTTATGCATTTCAAGTACAAGTTTTTAAATAGAAAATAAACATTTCGTGCAAAATTACTTTCTTATAGTTACTCATTTCTTATAATATAAAAATAATAATTCAAGATCAATATCCAAAAAGACATTAGAAAATTGTTTAATTCTGTTAATAGATATTTTAAAATAATTATGGCCCCCCAATAATTTAGCAATATTAAATAATATAGATGAATTCCGTCGAATTTAAAATTTTTACGGTGAACCATCTTAATTGAGGTAGAAATTTCATCATAATTAATTGCAGAATTCGATAGTTTTTCATATTTACCAAACACTGAAGTGACAATCAAACTCTGAAACTCGAAATAGATAAAGATTTAAAAATTTTTTGAAAAAGATTTGTCTTTCTAAGTAGGGTGCTAGTTATGTTTGACTTTCCTACTACATGTTACAAAATTGATTTTTACTACTTTCAAAACTTAACTCTTTTTCTTTCGCTTCGTCAATTTCTATTTAATCATTTTCTTTTTAATTTTATTTATATTATGTTTTCCTGGAACCAAAAGTTTCCCCCATTAAAAAGAACTAGCAATAAGTGAATTATTCCGTAAATAACGACATTGACTATTCCATCATTTTGATTTGAATCACACAAGTAACAGTGCATATAAATGCACATTTATCATCGAAAATAATCTGTCAAAAACACAAATAATACACATATTTCACGAATAAAGATAAATACACAATCTATTTTATGGTTTGTTGTGTATCCAACAATACTGAAACAATTCTGATGCATGAAAAACATCGAACAATCTCAAAATTTTCAATAAATTAAAATAAAAATAAATTAATAAAATAAATTATAATAAATTTAAATAAAATAAATAATAAATTAAAATAAAATCTCAATAAATTTTACAACAGAAAATTGTTTCCGGTGAAGTTGATTGAAGAACGAATAAAACGATTTATAGTTGATAGGTGTTCGATTATCTTTAAAGTTTGGATAATTTGTTGAAACATTGATTTATTGGTGCAATTTATGTTTGCGTTATTTAGATTTTTGTATCACCCTCTATTACTTATCCTCACCCTTATCGTTTTGGAAATCGAAATGAAACTTTCGATAAAATGTCTTTCTGTTGGGAAAAAAAGCTTAACCTTTAACTGGATAGAAGAGTCTTTTGGACTCTTTTTTTTATTAACCGTACGTAAATCGAAATAAAAGTACTAATTCAAATTCAATTTTTTAGCACTTTTTTTAACTAATCATGAATTTTATTAAAAGAATGTTCGAATTTTCAAGGATTTCTTATGTATATATTCAATTTTCAGCTTAATAGTCATTTGGACTCTTCTATCCGTTTATGTTACAAAAACATTCTATCCAGTTAAAGGTTAATGTAAATTTCGATCAAATCAATAATTTAATGTTTTAAAATTGCGAAATTTATTAATTTAACAAGAGATATTTAACAAGAGACATGCTGGATTTTTATGCCTCTTATTATTAAAATATCATTTTACCAGTTTAAGCAATCTGTATTTTTTTTTGTTTTACACATGATGAAATCTATAAGATTCTTTTGTCCAAATTTATCCTGACTTTTATTATAAGAAGCAGTACCGAATTTATTTATTCATAATGCATTTATCATTCTTGTTTTACAGTGTAATTCTAAAATATACTGAGAATTATTCCAAAATATATTTAAATGAATTTTTATTGATATTTTCAAATGAGTGATACATTCCACAATTTCAGGGTTATTAGATCAGACGAGAATTCTAATCAAAACACCATAAAAGCAAAAACAATCAATTGAAAATATTAAGGAGTAAGAAAAAATATTTATAAAAGAAATTATTGACCAATAAAGAAGTAAGTTTAAAACAGCTTCGTGACTAAAATTTGACGAGATACTTCAAAATAAAAGAGACCAAAGAAAGTTTTCAAATCAAAAATAATATTTTCGATATTTTAATACACGATTCTTCTTCTCCACAAACAGAATTATCTTCTAAGCTCAGATAAATTAGTATTGTTGTTTCTCGAATTTTATCCATAGCCAAATTTGGGAAACAAATGGACATTACATGAAAAGACTTGTTAGGATTCCAAAACAAAATTCCTGAAGAAATATTTATTTCTGTGCAATTATGCTCGACAAATAGGATTTATTTCAAAAAGTAATTAAATCTTTCGCAATGAACCTTCACTAAAAAAATGATGGATATTCCCGAAAAATACAAAGCCATATAAAATGTGGAAAGCAAACCGAGGATATCACATCAGTTGTATAATAGTCAAAGTTGCTATTATTTTTATTTTCGAGTGATGTGGTTGTAATTATAACTATATGAATTGATTTTTGCTACTTTCAAAGCTTAGCTCTTCTTCTTTCGCTTCATCAATTTTTATTTAGTCCTTTTCTTTTAAATTTTATGTATATCATCTTCTTTGAATGTGATTTCCTTAATAATAGTTGCCATCAGAATTTCCCTGTTAATGTTCTTGAAAAATATCATCCAGGTCGATGAAACCAATTTTTAGATTGTTAAAAAACTGATAAGCAAAGTACCGAAATCGGCAGAGATTGAGCATATAAAAATGAAATTAATAGTCAATAAATAGTTGCTTGACCATATTAACTCACCATATACCGGATGAATGCAAATAATGACTTTGATGATAAAGAATAAATACAAATTTATTTAAATTAAAATATAATAAACTAATGACGAATTAAAAAACATCTGAAAATGTATTATGGACTCACCGGAATTCAAGGAGTTTACCGATGAACGTTTTGACAGTATTGGCATTGACATTACAGTTGTCATTCATTATCGTGCGTAACGTTCTCATCTTAACAATTATTTTTAATGAGCAAGAAATAAAAATATTCATATAATAAATTAACATTACTGTTCGATTTCGTTTAAGTAAATTTTATTAAAAAAATTTTTTATAAAAGTAAAGAGAAAAAAAATATTAAAAATAATTATAAATATTTATATGTTATATATATATATTATTGAGTCTTGTGAACGCAAGTTTAATATTTTGAAAATATAATTTAATTAAAGCTTTTTTATATAACTATTGGACATGTTCCGATGCTTACATACATCATAGTAATGGGTGTGTCCACCCTTTCTCAAAACTAACTCTGACACACGATGTTGCATAGATTGCACGCAGGCGGTGGCTGTTGCCTTGGTATTATTACCTTGGATCGGTATTCTAAATGTGAGTAGCTTTGGCGATTAACTTGTCTCTGCTTCCACCACTGCCAAACCGGAACAGCTTCCTCTTCAAGACATACTAGACGTTCCTTATCGCATTCATATCTTGTTAATACGATGGCCAAGGTACGCAGTCAATGCCATTGGCATTCAACAATTGCGTCATCTTGATTGACTTATGGCATGGCGCGCCATCTTGAAGAAGTTACCAACGTGAACCACCAAACCAATGCTGTGCAGCTGGTACCAGATACTGCGTGAGAGTGGCGATGTACTTTTCTGAGTTCATAGTGTCAGTGATAGGCACGAGAGGTCCCACACCAAAACAGATATGGCCCCCTAGAACATCACTTTCGTTGTGAAGCCACGCTGCTGTTTGAAATGAGCAGGTGTGAGTGTTTCCCTTTGTCCACGGCGAATGAATTGAACTGTCTGTGCACCAATTTCAATTACAGTCTTATCGGTGAAGATCACCTGTGGTACAGTACAGTAGAAACAGGTACAGTGGAGGACATGCCTTACAAGTAAGAGTCACTGCTTACCTTATCGCACGTCTCATGTGATAAATACATGTGCTGCTTTGCCCATTGGACTCAATTTTTGCATTTTCCCTTGTCAAGGAAGTGCACCTTCCTGGGTCGAAACGCCAGCCGTCCACCTTCCAACAGGGTACGCTGTATGGTTCTCAATGAAACTTTAGCTGCAATCAAACAGAGTGAGCACTGGCACGCGGGTCTTTCTTGCTCTCTCGGATAATGGCTTTTTTGTCTCGCTCTGACAGCTTTCCTTTCCGGCTACAATGTCCTTTGCGTAAAGTAGCAGTTGAACTTTCTTCTTGAAGTGGTTAATGATCATTGTAACTGCAGAGTGTAACCACCTCCCTCTGGTGAAATATCGAGATGAAAAGAAGTTCCCCATTCAACTGATGGTCTGTATCTGTGTTTCAGAGGGTGGAAAGGTTAGTGAACCCGTGTTTCTTGAACGCCCCAATAGTATCAATGCCGAATTCTATCAGGACCATTACATTAACACTGCACTGGTTCGCTTCATTGAGAAGGAGCGCCGAGAGAGCAATATTATGTTCTGATCAGACCTTGCGTCAACACATTACGCAAATTCCACACAGTAACTGTTGGAGTCACTTCATATCCCATTTTTTACCAAGACATCCAACCCTCTAAACATTCCCCAATGCCGTCCAATGTAGAATTTTTGGGGCCAATCTTAAATCCGAAGTTAACAAGGGAGGCTGTGAGGCCAAGAACATCATGCAGTTTGAGCGTAAGGAGAAGAAATCATTAAAGGAAATTGATATGTCGCATTTGCGCAATAATTTTAGGACTGTCAAAGCCCGAAATTTGTTAAAAAAAAGTTTTGCTTCGATTAGACCTTTATTTGTTCTTTTATGGGATTGAAAAAAATGTCTAGATTTTGCCTTTAAACCCGTTATAATTGTCTTTTATAATTTTTTTATAATTGTATTTGATTTTATTGTCTAACAAAATGATTTTAATATTTTTTATAATATTGATTAAAGTTTAAAGTATCTAAATAAATAAATATAAACTCACCGGTTCCTCAGATTTACCTCTGATCCTGAATGAAAGGAAACATATTTTTTTACAAAGGAAACAACAATAACACCTTACCTCAATAGTTTCTCATCAGTTTGGCGAGTCTCTCTCAGAAAGGACATGTAATGATTCATTGCGATAGGATTATCGCACAACAACAATCCGAAATCGAATTCACCGACCTCTCCCTTGAACATCAATACTACCTGGAATAAAATATTTTAAGTATATAATTTTATATTCTGTGTGGATGTTATTTCAGTGAAGAAAATGTGAATCGAAACTTATTCAATGATGATTTTTAAATAAACACGATTATGTTTTACTATTATGAATTGTTTCTATTATAAGTATCAGTTGATATTTTTTTCGATTAATACATTATGGAAAATTTATTCGGTTTGTTTGTTGGCTACTGGTGTCATAATTTGAGTTCCTTTGATCTTGTGAACTATTTTCTATTCTTAAGTCCGGTTTCACATAAAAACATATTCAGACGTAAAGTGACTTACATCTATTTACATATTTGACAATCATATTTATTTTAATTTTTTGTTCAATGTCGATCTTACAGAAAAAAATATAATTTTCCATTTCATGGATATATTTTTTCTGTTTTCTTATATGCTTTAAATCCTTCAGAATATGGTATTTTAATCATTTATTTGTATTATAACGTTTTATTCATTTAATCCTTTCTTATCCCGTGAATGTGTACATAATTTGTTCAATGTGACCTTAAAGTTGTGATCTATCTATTTGTTTATAAACTTGTTATCCATCAAGCGTCCTCTAAAAATATTTTAAACATTATTTGTGGTTTCAAAATTGGAAGACCAACTCCAAACTCTATAAACTAGGCCCTTTCTCATGGGTATGATATGAAAAATACTTTTGTTAAAGATTTTAGGAAATTATTGATCATGTCACGAAACATCAAAAATTAATTTCTTTAAAAAGTTTAACAAAATTATTTTTCAAGAGTATTAAATTAGCATTTACAAGACTCAATATTATACGCGATGAAACTGTGAAACTTTTTCGAGATTATCAAAAATTAAACTTTAAATTGGAAAAAAGTAGATTGGTATCAACTTCCACCTAAAATATTAAAACGGAGTCTGATTTCAAATTCCAAGTTCCTTTATTTTTATATTATTTAAGATGTATATTTTCCTACAAATTCATAATTTCTGTACGTAAAAACACTAGTTTTGATACTTATAAATTATAAGTATTTTAAAAAAACGGAAATAGCTCAGTCAATATAATTTATATTGTCCTTGCTTTGTGAATTGAACTTCTTCTTCTTCTAATGAAGTACTCGACATCTTTATCATTGTTTAATAGTTTACCAAATTAGCTAAGTTTGTAACAATATCATTTTTGTGAGGGAAAATTTGTAATATTGTAAGTTTGTTATTTGTATGCTGTTTAGATTTGTGACTCTCCAACTCAGATGGGATTGATATGTTTATTGATTGATTATCTAATGAAATTAATTTAATGATATCAATTTTAAGTACTAATTAATTAAAGTTTTATAATTATGAATTTTAATAATATTTTTAGTAAACGATTTTAACTTATTAAATTTAATATATTTTAAAAATAAATGTTTATTTTAAAAATTATTTAATGTATTTTTATCCAATAAAATTATGAGAAATTAAAAGTTAATATTAAAAAATTTCCCATTTATTGTTTTTTTAGATTTGAATACATAAACAAAAACTATATCAATTAAAGAAAGATGCTTACTGAGAATTTTTGTGAAGAATCTGTTTCTGTTGTCAATAAATTTTTACATTCAAATTGCAATGTTGTTAATAATTCTTATTAGCTTTCTTCGAAAATTTTTTTAATAATTGTTGGGTTCTTGGTCAGGAATAGAATTCATTAAAACGCAAAACTTTATTTCTTTAACAATTATTCAAACAATTTTTGTTGAGGAACTTTTCTATTGTTTTCTTTTTGACCAGATTAATTATACATAAAAATACTGAATTATAAATACTGTTAAGTTATTTATTAAAATCGTTATTTTACAAATTGAATTTATTATTTTCTTTTCTTTTTAGTTACAATAGTTTTACAGAATAACATTTCAATATTTTATAAAATTTAGTTTAAAGTAAATTTCAAAATCTATAGAATTTAACTACAAATAATACTCAAAGTTTTTCACATTTGAAAATCAATTATTTAACAAAGAATTTCAAACTTACATTTTTAGCAAATAAAATTTCAGTAAATTGTTTTTGAGAATTACTTTTGAAAATTAATTCGAGATTTTTTTCAAAAACTTTTGATTTTAGATATTTTCTTATTTTAAGTATTCAAAAATTTTAAGAGTGTGCCAAATTCTCACAATTTATAATTCTCACTATCAATTTATATCACATCTACACATTCTATAGATATAGTTTCTTCATAGATGAAATATGTTGATTAATTCGCAGAAGTTTCTGTAAACAATAGCACTCGTTTTCTGTTTACCAAATAAGAAACCCCTTTTATAGCCATAATCTTTTTATTAGTCTTCCGTTGAATTTTATAGATCAGAATTCTTCTAATTGTTACAATTTGAATTATCCAGTAAGAAGACTCTTCAAAACGGTTCTTCAACAATACATCTATAGCTGTAATAAAGTATTTGTGACCATCCAGGAACGTAGCTTGAAATTTATTTATATAATAAGTTTAAATATCTCAAAATTATGTAAAAAAATAACACAACTACAAATACATATTCTGATGTTTTATTAAAACTACATAACTATTGAACCCACTAAATATTTTATCATTATATTTGACTATTATGAAATAAAACCAGGAAGTAATTCAGCTATGATGAAACATCAAATGATCGAATTCAGTAATCAAATCGATTGCATTTATCATGATAAATATAATGTTGAAAGAAGCTCAAATCGTGAACGATTATAAAATGAAATATCATAAATTAAAAATAAAAATAATTTATACTGTCGCCAATAAATAGTTATTATTGATCAAGTGATAAATTATGATAGAAAATTATTTACACCAAATAAATAAAATATTTTTAGAAGTAATTAAAAAAAAGTAATAATAATAAGTTGAATTAATTAATCAATAATCGACCCGAATAATAAGTTGTCCATTGGCCGTTTGACATATATGCTCAAGAAAGGTTTTCTTGGCAGCCATGGACCACAAATCTCTTAGCCTAATGTCGTCCGAATATACCATCTTCTTGATCCACTCATTCCAACAGTTCTAATTTAATCAATCAATGAATCAAATGATAATCATACAAATCTCTCTGCTCTAACATAATCTGTGAATATTCGGCTGCCCTCGTATTTGATCGGTTCCAATTTCGTGTTCGTTTTATTCTATCCAAACAATCAATAACCAATAATCAAAATTTTTTCCAGAGGCAAGTTCCATATTGTCCCAATCACAAGTCATTACTATTTACTTTTAATACAAAAATTTACAAAATTATTTTTGTCAATAAATTTAAAAAATAATCGCAATTGTAAAAAAGCAAAAAGACCAACATTTCAAAATATGTTGTATGATGTCATCTTGAGATTCCTGATTTTTATCTTTTTATACTGCTTATATTGGGTGTACAAATATGAAAGTTCGTTTTTTTACGATTTAAAAAATTAAAATTCAAAATAAATTTTAATTAAACATTTATTAACAATAACAAACATTATTAACAACATTGTTCCAATTGATTGGTAATTTATGGACTCCATCAAAATAGAATTTCGGTTGTTTCGACGCAATCCATTTATCGAGCGATATTTTCGCACTTGTTCGTGTTTTTTGAACTTCTATTCCGCCAATCCGTGAGCCATTGGTAGAAATAAGTGATAATCCGATGGAGCAATGTCAGGAGAGTAGGGCGGTAGGGGCAACATTTCAGTTCTTTTATTGTTTTTATGACCGGTTTTGCAACATGAGGTCTGGCATTGTCGTGAAGCAATATCGGGCACTCGTGTCTTGTGGTCCATTCATGTCGTTTGGTGGCAATTTCTCTATTTAGATTGATTAATTGTTCTCCATAACGAGCCGCCGTAACAGTTTCGTCAGGTTTCAGAAGTTCATAATACAAAATACCCTTCTGATCCAAACATATGCAGAGCAGCACTTTTTTCCATAGATGTTATGCTTGGGAATCATCTTTGGCGCTTTTCCTCGGTCTGTTCATGATATCTTTCATTTTGGATTATCGAAATAAATGTACTTTTCGGTACCCCGACAAAAGCGCCCACTATTTTGAAATTTTTGTTTAAATTTTTAACAGAACTAATTCTTAAATGAATTAATTTTGAGAGTAAAAAAAACTTTTTAACAAGAAAAATATTTTAATTAGAAACATTATAAAATTAGATAAAACGATATTTTGTGAACACTTAATAAATACAATATAAAAAATGTCAAATTGAAGTTACAACATGGTACAAAAAATGTACAATTTTTTCTCCATCAAGAAATTTTCCATCCACTTTAATAGACGTTCTTGAATATTGTGACTATTTCCATAATTATTTGAAGGATAATTATGGAATCAGGACTTTTGGCGCCGGACTTTTTTCTTTAAATTTTTTTTATTTAATAAAATTGGGAATCGGTCTATTTGGCGCCGTTTTTTGGAGTAGAATTTTTTTAATTGTTTTTCGATTGAATTTTAGGAATATAAAAATAAAATTTACAATAAAGACAGATATTAATGTTTATTAATCATTAAAATTTAATTTAACGACAAATTCGACGCAATTCATCGCAGATATTCCATTGTGTCTCTGTTGCGATATCCTGACACAATAGAATGAATTCTATTGTCTAAATTCTTATATTTGGTTCGTCTTTCCGTCGGTCCATCACCACGAATAAACTCCAAGTGAAGCTGATCGTTTGTTCCTTCAACATTTTTCAATCCAGAGATAAATCTCCAAATTGATGGATAATCCATTGCAAATTGCGAAAAATTCAAAATATTCTGCGCAAAAAAAAACGGCGCAAATAGACCGGTTCCAAATTTTATTAAATACAAAAATTAAATAAGAGTTCGGTGCCAAAAAGTCGCGTACCCGATAATTATATTGGAAGAATGAGACGCAACCGTAGAGTAGTACCAATGTTTCCATTAAAAGTTTGGAATATGTTTGGTAGAGTTAATATTGATTTGCCGCGTACAAATAATTCAGTTGAAGGTTGGCATAGAGCCTTTCAACAAACGTGGAGTGCCACCATCCCTCAATTTTTAAAATAGTGGAACATTTTAAAAAAGAACAGAATCAAATGGAAATAGAATATGAACGTTTTCAAGTCTATAGTGATTTTGTCGGGCGCTATTATTTATACTATCATTATATTACTTAAATTCCAAATAATATAAATCTTACAAATTTTTTTTTATAAAAATTCAGAGTCCTTTAATATTTGGGATTTAAACAATATAATAATAGTAGAAATAATGATCCTTTCTGTTAAATATTTAAACAAAATTTTCAAAAAATGGGTGCTTTATTTTTTACACGGCACTCTGCAAATAATTTTATAATGGTTGAAATCATTTATATTCAAGTTACATTTACAAGTTTTCTTTTGTACAGCAATATTACTCTTAACACCCTCTATACGCCTATTTTTAGACTCGTTGGCAGAGACGACGGGCAGTGACATTGCATCCATTACACGTATATTGATAGACAACGGCCGAACACAAACTCAAAGGAGTAGGTGATTTATTACAAAGTATATTTTCAATTTTAACTACTGAGACATAATTGTTAACCTTGCTCTGCATAAAACCTCTCATAATACACGGAGCACTAAAATGGAGTCTCATTCAATTCCAATCGTTTTCTTGTTTCAAACATGTTATAAGGTTCCTAAATCGAAAGAAATGATTTTAAATTATACCCGGGTACTTCCAAGCCTTATTTTTAAATATTCATGTACCAAAATTGATATATATGAAAGCAAAATCAAAGGCATTCAGTGATTTTCTCTACTATTTCCATTCATGTTGACCGAGTTGCACTGCCTTCTTTCCAGAACATATTGAGTATATCTATTTTCATATTGAGTAAAGCCATTAAAATTTTTATTAACAAAAAGTAATGACAATTCTTTTTGGGAAACTTGAAAATAAATCCTTTTATGGTGATGATGGAGACAATTGGAAAATGGAGCCTGAATGTATTAATTATATGAACGATCTAACTCACAATCGTCTCTGCCATCAATGGCGAAGTGTCCGTCACGAGTTTATTGCAGCCATTACACAGTAGTTGTCCAACCTCTGTCGATCAGATACATCTGTCATTAATTAACATTATCCAACACAAAGGTTATTCTTCCCTATCACAAATGATTCACCGAGGAAATGTTTTTTTTTCTTAAACTTAATTTTATATTTATGGTAGCAATAGTCATTTATTGATGAGAATAATTATTTAACTAACCCGACCTTGAAATGATTTTTTCTAAAACGGTTTTTATGTCCTTTATTTTTACTTACCTGTTTTTTAATCAAAATAATAAAGCGAATATTGATGTGTAATATATTGTGTTCACTGAAATCGACTATGTAATTGTGTGATATTTGTGATTAAATTATTGATGCACTGTTGAGTTGCATGTCATGTGCCACAATTATGAATAGAAAGTAATAAACAACACAAGATGACACACTAAGTGTAATTTCATTATGTTGTAAAGTATGAAATTTGTAGGCATGATTACAATAAAATCAAATAATTATAATTTTACAATGACTTAACATTTTGTTGTTCAGTTTTTTTGTTTCATTGTTACATATCTTGGCAATTAAACACAACAAAATTATTGATAAATTGTTTTAATGATCACTAGTGACCAAAAATTAAATATTAATATTTATAAAAAAACAATTACAAAAAACTACGAGATGTGGAAAACAATTTGTTTGAATAATATGATGAAATGACGGACTTTTAAAATCGGTTAATAAATAATTCGACTCGTCTTTTATTTTATTCTTCGAAATTGAACTCCGGAATTATCCGTTGAGTTTCCACCCTTATAATAAGGGTAACCAAAATAAACATATCAACGACTCATCGACACAGATCCGTACGGTTCAGTACAAAAAGACGAGATCACTGTCACTCGAGCCATTCCTACCGAATTGTGGAGCTTCAACCACTTCGATGGGTCGAAAACGGTGATTAATCAACGTGTGATTAATCAATCATTCGATTCAATCCCACCGATCAGCGCCCGAATCGGCCATCGTTTTGACTATATCGGTGATTCGTCGAGCGTCGTCAACTTCGATCAGAGGCAGAGGCCACCTCTATAAAGACCGAGCCCAAGGTGACATGCCACCGTTAAAGGTCAAGTTAATAATTACCCGTGTCTCCTTTCCTCCATTATATAGAGACACGGGTACACTTCAGAATTATTATGAAGTACGAGTTCCTATGTGGAACCTCAGCATCAGAAACCATGTAAAGTATTAATAGTGTATTCGGATTCAATGCTACTACGCAGCAGACAGTCTCAAATTGGCTCAGGAAATTCGCGAAAGGTAATTTTAACCTCAATAATGAATCACGAGGTCACCCAGGAACGCAGGTAGACAATGACTAACTGAAGATAACCGTGAAATAGAATCAATCATAAAGTACTCATGATTTATCACTAATGTTTGCCGTTTTAAATTGAAAAGTGAAAAAGTTGGATAAGTGGATTCCCCATGATTTGAATGAAAAGCAGAAACAAAAGCTCTTGGATGCTTGATTGATGATGCTTTCTCGTTATAAATGTCATCATTTGTTAATCGAATCGTCACTTGTGATGAAAAGTTGACACAATATGATAATTGCAAACGTTTAGGAAGATTGGTGGACATGAATGAAACACCAAAACACAGTCCAATGCACAACATTCATCATAAGAAGATGATGATCAGTATTTGGTGGTCTGCCGCTGTTGTAATCAATTATGACTTCATGAAACTTGGTTCGGAAAATCAAAGGAAAACAGCCGCGTTTGTTAAGCAGATCGACTCCCAACTTGCTCCACGACAATGCGATACCATATACTGCGGTAAGACCGTGATAAAACTACAGGATTTTGGGTTGTACCTTCTGTATCATCTTCCATACTCACCAGACCTAGTCCCAACTGACTACAATTTCTTTCTTAATTTGAAATACTTTTAGATGGGAAAAAATTCAATTCCGAAGATGCCGTAAAATTGGCCTTTCAGGAATTTACAGATTCTCACTCACCAAATTTTTATTCAAATGACCTCAACAAGCTACCACTCATATGCAAAAAGTGCGTCGATAATATGGGTGCATACTTTGATGAATAACAAAAATATTTGTATTGGTTAATTATCAATAAATTTTGACTTTAGTTCTACAAATTTCATACTTGACGACCTAATAATAAAGGGTGAACCAAAAGTAACTACACAACTTATTTAACCTATAGTTTCTTTTTCTTTTTATTAAATTTAACAAACAATAAAACAAAAATAAACTTTAAAAGTTATATTTTATTAATTTATCTTTTAAAGATTACATTATTTAGGTGTTTTCCATTTCCCGATTGACAAATTCTA
>MQRK01120261.1:0-10066 GCA_001938485.1 Girardia tigrina
AACCCCTCATAGTCTGATTGCCAGGTTGAATGTACAAAGTGTACTAGGAAAAAAACTTTTTGGTAATTCCATTTATAACAGTTTTGAATAAATGATTTTATTATTTTATAATTATCTTAATTTTATTCAATTGAAACTCTTTGTTGTTTTATTTCTACAGAATAATGTTTCTTTTCGTATATTAAATATTGATATTTTGTTAACCAGGCAGTTAAAGCAAAAAATCTAAATTTCTTCATACAAATAATTGTACATAACGAAATGAAATCTATTGAGATCCACATGTAATTTCTCAGTGTAATTAATGGTTAATGGTATTTACTAAAGGCATTCAAACAAGTCAATGGGTAAAACGATCTTGCGGTCATAGTTGATTTTTATTTCGCATTTTCCCCAGAACCTTCGACAACAGAGCAAATTTTGATGATATTTCCCTCTAAAATTGATCCATGGTTTCAAAATTCTTAATTTTTTCTGGAGAGCTTTAGCTTGAAAGTTGTCATGACAAGATCATGATCGCTCCCGTTGTCCGGTTTCCTAAGAATTCTCATTTTGCCTTTGTTCATGTTGGATTTGAGTTTTTTAGGTACTGAGACTTAGTCCACTTGATTTTGACTCACGTAGTCAGGTGCATGCTACGTTCTCCTTCTTTATGTCTTGTGTCTACGCAATGTATTTGCTAAAACTATATTTTGTTTTTCTACAAATTCCAATAGTTTCACGCTGTTCTCAGTTATGACGCGATGCTCGAATTTTCCGGCTGAGGTTCATTAAAAAATTTTTAATTTTATTTAAAATTTGTACTTGTGATCCGCTGAGATCGGATTCATGACAATTCGATAAAAGACAATTCAACACAAACAATTCGACATAGAAAATTCAACGCATAAATGAAATGAGATATTTTCATTGTAGCTAGACATTTTTTGAAACTCGGCATTTTCAATAACAAGATTTTTATTTTGATTATAGATTTTAACTAATATATATGGCTTCGTGGTATTTTTGATTTAAAATTGATGCATTTTCATTTTAAAATGAAATTTTTATATAAAATATATAAAATATAAATATTGACTTTATGGTATTTAAAAATAAAATATTTTTAAATATTTATATTATGTAGAGTTTTTGAAATTGTTAATTAAGATAGATCTCTTCACAGTGGAATTCACTACTACTGAGAGAGGCAATTCGGTCATAATTTATTTAGAATTTGATTACACAAAATTTCGGACTAATAATGGACTCATAACTTGGAGATGCAGGCAGCATTAAAGTACAAGATGTCATGCTTTCCTTAAGACAACTAACTACTGTACTATCTTTATGTACCTTCCATGTGATCATTCACATAATTCCTGCCATCAGAAAGTTGTGGCAAATATTGCTCAAAATAAAATGAAGGTTGCTATGAAGGAAGTAGGTGCCACTGATTTTGAAAAGGCATGAATGAATGTAATAAGACTAGCATTTCCCGATGTAGATGTTAGAGATTGCTACTTTCATCTCTGCCAAAGTGTTATCAGAAAATTCCACAAATTAACTTTTATTTTTTACAATTATAAATATATGTATATTAAGATCTAAAGTCAAAATAAACATCTAGTAATTAAAAAAGTCAAGTTTTAAAAAATTTCTAGTTACAATGAAAATATCTCATTTCATTTATGTGTTGAATTAAAAAAAGTATGTCGATTTAAAAAATTATATTTCGAATTAAAAAATGTGTTGAATTATCTTGTGTCGAATAGTTTGGTCACCGCTCAGATCTTATAAAAGATTAATGTATTCTACATTCCTTATACCTAATTAATAATTGTTTCCAGTTAAGTTTTTTTTAAAAAAACGATATAATTTTTTTAAGTTTTGAAGATATTTTACATTTTTTGAAACATTGTTACTAATTGCGTATGCTTTGAAAATAAATGTTCTATCAACGAGATATTCGGATTTTATTTATCTGCATTAAAACTGTAACATTTTTTTATAAAAATTATAACAAATCTTATCTTTTACTGGTGAAGTAAGGAATCTGTGATTAATAATGATGATAAAATTTATTTATTCCTTTAATTCTTTCTGTGAAGCAGTTCCCAAGGGACAAAATATTATCGTTTCAAGATCAATTAAAAATAAATTATAACCTTATATGTAAAATATGACAAATATTGACAAAATATAATTTTAATACTTATACTAGTAATTTTATTATTAAATTTGTAAATGAAAGAAAATGTTTTAAAATTAATATGAAATTTTCTTCATAATTTTTAATTAAGAAAATTAAGTTTAACAAAAAAGCTTTGGCAATAATATTTATTTTGATGTTGACATTTTTGATCGTTTCGTAAAACTGTTTTCTACGTTGAAGATCATTTTAATTAGAGATATTATGGGATTTCGATTAGGTCCATCATTAATTATTTCTAGATAAATCTTTGAAACCCTTTGGTGTTATTCATATAAATTTTTGATAAAACTAATCCAAGTAAATACCTTTTCGACTATTTTTCATCATCCTTGTTCACTATAGTATTACTTTGAACAATTATGTTATTTTCAGAGACAAGATAACAACCTCTTTTTCCCACAAGAGTAAAGTGAATAATTCTAAGATCTAATAACATAAACGACACTTTCGAATACATATATTCAATGTTTCAGAATTTGGAATTAAAGTTTCCATTTATAATTCCTGGCAATCATTCTCTCTCTTACCAATAATTCTAATCTTTTATTGTTATTCAATTAGTTTTTATTTTATTAATTCTGAATGTCACTATCGCTGAGTTGTTTTCGACTGATCGATGTAATATATATATATAATTGAATATGTATATCATTATATAAAATAAATTAAATAATTAAAATTAAATAAAAAATAATAAAAGGATTAAATTATATTAAAATAATTAAATACAAAAAGTATTCTTATTTTATTAAAATTAAAATCAAGACAAAGTTCTTTGTCTCGATATGTGGATTGACCGAGTATATCGAGTTGTGCCAGAATGACTGAATTGGTCAAAAATATCGAATGACTCACTCTGATTGGTGAGCCAATCGGACGAGGGTCAAAAATATTTTTATCACTGATTATTTTTTCGGATGAGAAGTACAAATCAATTTTGTACTTATTTATTGAGATTTTTCTGATTTAATTGATTTGTTACTTAAAGATATTTTAGACGATTTCATTGTTTTATGAGACGAATTTCATCAAGTTTCAAATTATTGAAATCAGGAAATTTCTTTTCTTTATTATTCTTTTGATATCCGAATATCTAATATTTTAAAAAAATGAAATCAGAATTATTTCAAAAATGCGCGCAGCTTCACCATGACTCTGCTACCACCAAAAAGTCTCTGAGGCGACCCTGAGACTACTGGAATATGTAATTGTAATTTATTGGATTTTATATTATTAAGTAATTAAAAAAATTGAACTTCAGGGAAAGTATTGTTTTTCTAATTTTGGATATTTTAAACGATCAGTGAGTTACAATGTCTGATCAACAATGACTTAAGATATAGATTTTGATTATGTGAAATTTACTTGAAAAAGTATAATATTTATACCTTCAGATGAATGATACTCTGTGCTTTGATAATCTATGTCCATGAAGAATCTTTGTCAATATATTCGGCTTTGAAGGTTCACTCATACACCTTTAGAGGAGAAAATTAGTATTATAACATTCGAGACTGTCAAAGTTTTATAAAATCCTCCGTAAAAGTACTAATATGAAGTGATATTTTTTCACAGTTACAATTCATCCGTTAAAATCTACAGAAATTATTTTAGTCGAAACAAGTTCTGTCGGTTCAGCGGTGCCGAAAACCAATTTATGTTTTCTCACAAAAACCGTTCTAACTTGTAAATATATCTAGTAAATTGTTGCGACATAAATATAAATGGGTACAAAAATTAAATTCTAGTGCCGAAAAAGAATATATTGATACAATTGAAAGTTGATTTAAAATTCATAAATGTGGAAAAAAACATAAATTTCGAAACAAAAAGAGAAATAAGCCTCCATAAAAGATGAAAAATAAATAAATAAATCTAAAATGTACATAGTGATGAAATGCCTGAAAGTAATAATCGAGTTTCCAAACTTTCCATCAAGTTTCTTTTGAATGATTTATAAATATTCAATTAAGTTTCTTATAAGAAATACTGAATTTTAAAAATATGTTTTTTATAAAATTTAGATAACTATTTCAGAATTGATTTATTAATTCGCGAATTAAAAAATAATTAAATGAACAATTAATATTAAATCGATTACTCAAAACAGCCTCAGGAAGGAAGAGGTAGTTTTGCCAGGAGGATTTTGAGAAGTAATAGATTTCCTAATTTTATTTTTCATTTTCCTAAATAATAACCTGGATTTAAAGGAAATTATATTTTTAGAAATATTTAAAATCATTTGAAAATAAATATTTTTTAGTATTCATTGGTGTTAGAAAAAAAATATTTTAAAACATTCATCCTGCATATATTAGATTGAATTGCCTTCAAAAATAAAAGCTTTGTAACACTTCATTTGTATCATTCCATTGGTCTGAATGCAGAATTTTTTTACCGATTTAAAGACTCAAAAATAATTTTTGGAAAGAAGATTGACTCAGTCACTCCTTTTTTTGTCAATTCGAATTTACAGAAAATTCAGAAGTTATCAATATGGTTGCTCATAAAAATAAATTTTTGTCGAGAGATCACGTTGAGAGTGAGCAGACAGAGTATACTCAAGATAGATTATACTATCATCGACCTATTAATCTTAAAAGCGAAAAAACGATAAAATTGGTAAATAAAATTCAACATAAATGATAAATAAAAATTCAAAACTAACTAAAAGAAATAGTTCGAGGAAACAAAGAAAATCAATTGAATCAGAAAAATCAGTTAAAATAAAAGTTCAAAACTATGAAAAGTTCAATAAAAAACCTGCCAAATCCGAACAATAAATTCAAATTCAAATTCATCTAAAATACTTTACGAATGCATAAAGATTGTACCGATAGTGGTAATCTCTTATAATAACTACTTGAAAAGATAGATGTGAAACATAATTGAAAGAAAAAATACTAAAGAGAGCACGATAAAATAAGAAGCTGCAGAAGTTTTTGAATGTATTTGTGTGAATATTTGAGTACCGTTGAAAGAGTCTTCTTGGAACAAGAAAAATATTCTAGGCATAATTGATCAGTTTAGTAGATATATTACGTGATTAGCAATATGAAAACAAGGTGACAAGTCTATAATAAAGGAATAATGCGGAATTGGATATTGAAATTTGGTTCTTCAAAGGCGATGAATAAAGATTTAAGTAAAATTTTTGAGTCAAAAAAGATGATTGAGTTTGCAGAGAAACAGAATTTTGAAATTTGATTTTCTAGCTCATATCATCATAAAACAGACGGACGAATTAAACGACAATTTCTACCACAGATCGAGTTCTCATTAAATGCCATATTACAGACGACAATCGGGATGAGTCCAGCTGAAATCATTTTCGAAAGAAAAAGCAGTGGGAAATGAGGTTGAAGAATTAGCGAACCATTTCAATAAGAGCGGAACCAGGAGACCATCACACAAAGACAATTTTTCCAGGAAATAAGGTATTGGTAAAAATAGAATATAGAACAAAAGATCCAGGGAACTACGATGGGCCATGTATAGTCATTTGAAAATTACATGATAGATTATACGTGGTGTGCCAATAAGTACCCGGACTAATTAAGAAAGCAAAATAACAGGAGTCTCATATTACAACACAGGAACACTAATCATATAAAGGTACTATTTCTCACCATAAGACCCTTCATGAGCCACACACTTCTTCCAACGATCAACAAGTTCCAAGAAAGCATTTTTGTAAAAATATGGTGGCTGCTCTTTCAGGAAATCCTCCACGCACTGACGCATATCATCAGCATTTTCAAACCTTTGGCCTCTCTCATGTCTTTTCATGTCACTAAATAGGTAAAAATCACTTGATACGAGATTCTTGACTGTATTAAGGGTGATCCAGCAATACAATTTCACTTTTCGAAATTGTTTCAGCACTTTTGCGAATATGAACATTATCTTGTAATAGCCACAGTGGATAGCCACGCGGCTTTCGTCGAACCCGTCAGCACTTCTGAAAAAGATCACTATAGTACATGGAGTTTATGTGAACACCTTTTTCAGCAAAATCGACTAATAAGACACCACTTTTATCGCGGAAAATGCTTTTTCGCGAGAAAGACAGGATGTGCTAGATCGGGGCTTCTTGGAAACAGATTCATCCGGAAATTTCCATTCAGCTAATTCTCTTTTAGACTCTGAAAGATACAATGACAGTGATATTTCATCCTCACTGATGATATTCTTCAAGAAATTGAAGATTAACAGAGCAGCATTCCAACCTGATTTGACACATCTCCATGGTGAAGAAGCATGGAATAAATCTGGATGCCAATTTCCGAATTCCAAAATCACTCAAAGTGGTTATCACGCTTCCTTTACTCACATTCAATATCTCCGACAGCTTTCTTGTGGTAATTCGTCACTCCTCCCTCACAATCCTGACACACCCCGTTTTCTTTTCGTTAAAAATTTCACATGGACGCCCACACTTTTCATCATCAAACACTGATTCTCGCCCATGTCTAAACTGACTTATCCGATGGTAGATGGTAGTGCGTGAAGGGAAAGTATTCCCATAGGTTTCCATCAACTGAGTTAAAATTTTTACATTCTTCTCACCTCGCAAAATAAAGAATTTTAATATACTACTTTTTGAATTTTAATAAATAATTCTACTAGATATAGCATGACTCGGGTAAAAGTTATAAATGACACTGCAAATTAAATAAAGAATAATTCAATAAAACAAAAAATATACCAATAACCTATCATTATTTATGCAAGTCATGATAACAAAAATAATTATTAAAAAATATTCTATCATAGGTAGTGCGGGTACTAAGTGGGCACACCACATATGTTCTTGAAGATATGTATGACAAAACATACGAAAGAAATGTGGAGAAAATGAAAAGGTTCTGGCATGCGGGGGTGTAAGAGAGGGTTTTGTTAATTTTTTAATTTTCGAAAATAGGATTTTGGGTTTTGAATTATTTTGAATTATAGTCGAAATTAAAAAAAAATATTATAAATAATATTAAAATAGGAAAAATAAAAAATGAAAAATTTGGTCAAATAAAAAATTTAACCTTTTGTAGTTTTTAATAAATTTTGTAAGTATTAACATCTTTTTTTGAATCTAAAAGTGGAATCGAATCCTCAACTTAACTACCTTATTTTTGATAGGTAATAAATTTTGTGGAATTTCTTGATTTTTGTGAGGAATATTTTAAATTTGGTATATTTAAATTGGTTTGTTGAATTTTGTATGTTGAGTTTAGTACTTGGAAATGTGTTTCTCCCACCAAGATGGAAAATTGATATTTTGGATGTTCACGATGAATAATTATTCGAGTATAATTTGCATTTTAAAGTACAGCATAAGATATTTAAAAAAAACTTTAAAAATATTAAATCGTTTCAAATTTTCATATTAAAAATTTAAATAAAGTAAATAGCTTTTACTAAGGAATTTAAAAAATAATGGCAATTGATATTCATTATTAAAAAGTGAACGCCATTTTTCACAATTTATTTTCGTAATTAATTTCGGCGGATTACCCGCCATCTTCAGACTAAATTAACACTGGCTTTTTGCAGCTTATATATGAGAAAGGTGATTATGCAATCAATCATGTAATAAAGGCTCTATTTGAAAATGTTTAACAGAGAAAGTGTTCTGTTCGCTGAGGAGAAAAGAGGCAGACATATGCTTTTTAGAAACGTGCAGGGAAGAAGATATCATTCCATCGTTTATCTTCAAATCAAAATTGCATGAAAATTCGTGATATGTTCAGTAATAAATCTCCCACTCCTCTCGGTTTGTGCTCCGATCTTGTTTATAAATATACATGTAATGGGTGTATCGCCTCATACATTGGAGAGACATCTCGTCATCTCTGCAAACGGATCAAAGAGCATAGTCGGTTGGATAATGGGAGTAATATTGCCGAACATAATTTGAAATGTAAAAAGAAAATCGGAGAAAATGATTTTAAAATTCTGTGTAATCGATTTAAAAATTACTAGGAGAGAGTAACGTGTGAGGCCTTATTAATAAGATCCATGGATTCAAAAATTAATATCCAAGCTTCACACTCAACTTCTCTGTTAAACATTTTCAAATAGAGCCTTTATTATATGATTGATTACATAATCACCTTTCTCATGTATAAGCTGCAAAATATCGAAAAAAATGAAAAACTAAATACGAAAATCCTAAAACCATATATAAAAATTAAAAATACGAAAAATTAAAAGTATGTCTAATTCAAATTTATCAAAAAATATATACAAAAAGTTAAATTTCAAAAAAACAAAAAATATAAGGTATATTCAATTGAAACATGTTATAAACATTAAAATTAAAAAAAAAACACTAAGAATGATAAATTGAAAAATCAAAAAAAATGAATATATGTTTAATTAAATACTACAGAAAAGAAATAATTTCATTTTAAAATATTAACAATTCGGTTTTAAATAATTTGCAGTAATTCAAATACTTTATTAATTTATTAATATTTGAAAAGAAAAAGGATAAAATGAATAAATGAAATTGCCGAAATGAATATCGTTTTTAAAAAAGAGTAACGGAAATACCAATGATAATTTTTTAAGGATAATTACGAAAGAAAAGGAGATGGAAATTTGTTTGAATTTATGTGAAAGAAACCCATCATTACTTTCATAGTTCATTACTTTCATAGTTCATTACTTTCATAGTTTATTACTTTCATAGTTTATTACTTATACACAGTTATCCGTTACAAAGAGGGGATGCTTAATGTAAGAAGAAAGAATAAATAATATACATTAGACACTCATTAAAAATTGATAATTTATTCTCTTAAAACATTGAAAAATAATAGCTTTCATTAATGGAATAACAGAAACTCAAACTTCCCGAATTTAGACCTCTCCTCAGAAAAATTGAAGCTTTTTTAGAACAAAAAAACAAAGAAACACATGCATGATATAAACTTGGTTTATTGGAAGTTTGTTATTATAATTTTTGTTTGATAAAAGAAAATTTAATTTAAAATAAGAAAGAAATGTGAAAAATAAGATCTATCTTATAAGTTTCCTATAGTAGAGAAAAACAATAAAAACTATTAAAATATTTATGATAGAGATCATTTTCGAAAAGGTTTTAAAAAAGAGAAAAAATCAAACAGTCATAATTCTAATATATGTGCAAGAATTAAAAGAGAACCTGCTAAGTTTTAAAATTCTTTCAGAAATAAAATTGTTATGAAGACATAAGTAGTATTACATTTTCTTTGCTTTGTGCAAATGTAATCATTAATGCTTCAACATTATCAGAAAAATAAAATTTTGGAATTAAAAGAAATTTTAAAAACTTTATTATTTATTCATCCATAAATCAGGAATTTTATTTTCATGCTTGAAATGTTTGTCCCGTCAAGACTTTTCGCATTTAAACAGAGATAATTTGTACACCTTCATTTTCATATCCATGAAAAAGATTTTTTCAAAAAGGTACAAAAAGATACAAATTTGTACGAATTGCTTTAAAATTACGAAAAGATATCCCAAGTTATTCAAAATTGCTTATTTTCGATATCTTAACTTTATTAGAGAAAAAAGGTAAATAATTAAATTAGAAGTGAAAATTATCCTTTTTTGTCAACCTGTGGCAGAAGTAAGTTGACTGCTTCCGTTCGTTATATCCGAGAGGAGAACGAAGAATATTTAATTAAATTATAATGACGTGAGAATATTCCCAAAATTAAATGTCAATTATCAGTTTCTTTATTTAACATTTTCCAAATTTTTTTCTGATATTTGTTCCATTTTTATTTTAATCATATTTTAATATTGAAGAAAAAATTGTTAAAAATATTTCAAAATTTAAACTTTATTTGTATTACGTATGTCACAAAATTCGCTGTAACACGC
>MQRK01120301.1:0-11566 GCA_001938485.1 Girardia tigrina
TCTTGTTTTAATTGTTTTTTAACTCGTGCATCTGTGCATAATTTGTCTAATGTTACCCTAATGTTGTGTTCTATATGCTTGTTTGTATACATATTGTCCTTCAAGCGCCTTCTAAGAAATATATATATATATATATATATAAATTAAATATATATGATAGTAGTAGGTGGGTACTACAAAAAGCGCTTCAGTTATGTTGATCAACTGTTGTTCTATGAAATACATGTTAAAATGGTGTAGATAGCATTCAAAAAAAAATTATTGTTTGAAATACAGTTTTTATTTTTAGAGTAATCCGAATGAATCAATCACATTCAAAGAACGGCTTCTGCAGAATATAAAATAAAAAAGCATTAAGAAACACATTACAAAACAAAAAAAATGATATTTATACTGACAACAATAAAGTCATTAAAAGTGAAGTGAATTATTTCATTGAAAAAAATAATTTAGGTCCAAATCTTCTAAAAAAATTCCATATCTTACAAAACATCCGCCTGATAACGATTGAATCAGAGATGGCTTTTTCAGTAGCTGAATTATTTGTTACAAAAAAAAGATCAAACCTTCGAGATAATATGATCGATGTATTATGTTTTTAAAAGGATATTTTTTTAAACTAAAGACTGAAACAAATAAAACTGATTGTTTTTTTTCTCTTTCTCGTCTTTTTTCTCTTATCGAACTTTTGCAGATATAATCACAATATTGCAGTCAGATCAGAAGCCCGAGAAGTTTCGTATATCAGTGTATCTATTAACCCTGAAATAAAATTTGAGGATTTTAAATTGTCTTGTTCCTTTACCAATATTTATTTTTACGAATATTTACCGGTAATTACCGGTAATTTCATAATATAAAACGGTAATACCGGTAAAACATTTTGTCGGTAATTTTGAACACCCTAGTGATGAATAAATATGAGCAATATGGTATAATTTTTTATTTCATTCATTTTTTTATATTTCAAAGAAATTGAAAAAATAACGAATAAAATTATATTTAGAAAATACAAATAATAATACAAAAAGACTTACCACTTTCAGAATAATTTTTTTCTCATAAAGAGTACCAAAAAACAAAACCAACGATATGACCGCCAGAAATGAGCTTAATCCCACCACAATCCAAATAATCACTGAGGCGGTAAATACTTGTTCAGTAAAAAATAAGGAAAGTTGAATAAAAAAGAATTGTTGTCCTTTATCCGAAAAAATTCCGATATTTATAAGCGCAAGGCACTGCAATTATATAAAATAAATATGAAAATATATAAATATCGTATAAATATTTATTAAAATTATTTAAATAGATTTAAATAAAGCTTTCTCAAACAATTATTTTACAACATGCTTCAATTACCAGTAAACATCATTAGGTTTTTAGGGACTTAATTAATAATTAATTTTATGGAATTATTTATTTAATTTTATTTTGTCTGATTGAAGGTTTTTTCCACAACATTTTGTAATCCTTATTCTAATTATCTGAAAACATCTGATGAGCACATATACTAAGAAGGCTTTTTAGTAACATCCTCTACATGATGGCTAAATATTGCGAAACAACACAAGAATAAAATAAGGAGGAGAAAATGAATAGAAGACATGACAAAAATGATCAAAATAAAATTGGTCGAAAATATGGACCAAGACAGATTTAGAATTCCGAGAACGTAATTCAGTAAATTTAAAAACTCCATATATCATATTAAAAGTAATAAAAAACTAATATCCCTATCAAAGATAATATTGCGTATAAATTATGATTTGGATTTATGGAAACGTTTCTTTTTGTTGTAGAATGACTTCTCGATCCGGTATCTTATGCCTTAGGGGTTTTTATTATTTCTTAACCTTCTCGGTCTTTTTTCTCTTTTCGAACTTTTGCAGATATAATCACAATATTGCAGTCAGATCAGAAGCCCCAGAAGTTTCGTATATCAGTGTATCTATTAATCCTGATTCTTTCTGTGAGAAAGAGGGACAGTATTTCTCTCTTTATTAACACTGGGTGTATCCAACTAGTTCTTTGATTGAGTTTCTTTTGAAGAATATATTCTCCACACGAAGACTACATGGTTTTTCCATTTCAATATGAAAATCTCCATTTTCTGATATTTTGTAGCAGTTCGAATATGTACCCATCACAGTTTTATACTCCGCTGCCTTCTAGAGACAGAAGTTGAAGCCCCCTCCAACGAGCAGTTTCATTTTGTGTTCTTTTGAATATTGTCTTTCCTCGTGGATCGTTTCCTGAAAAGTTTGATAAAAATCTACTTTCTTTTCGCCTGTATATCCGCAGTTAGTTTGGGCATACACTCCAATAAATACGAATGATTTTCTGATTTATCTACACACAAAAAGTCGCTCATTAAGTGGAAAAAGTACAGTTACGTACTGAATCTCTCTTTTATCATTATTATGAACACCAACATCGGTTTTCACATTTATTTTCATCACCGTTTAAATTATCTTAGAGACAGTTCTCAGCCAAGCTTCCATAATTTGATATCTTGTTAAATTAATAAATTTTTGTTCATAAACAATTATTCGAACAAATTTTCATTTTAAATGATTTTCAGATTTTATTTTAAAAATTCTGTTTTAATAATTTCATTTATAATTTTGTATAAAAATTAATTTAATTTTTAAATGATTTTATTTAAAGAAAAACATTTGTTTGATCAATTTAAAAATAAGTAAAAATTATTTACTTTATTTAAATTTTTAATATTCAAATTTTAAACGATTTAATATTTTAAAAGTCTTTTAGCATATTATGTTGTAATTTAAAATACAAATTATGCTCGAACTATTCATTGTGAACATCTAAAATATCAATTTTCCATCTTGGTGGGAGAAACACACTTCCTAATGCTAAACTCAACATACAAAATTCAACATACCAATATTTAAATATTATCCACAATCATCAACCCAAATCCTTTTTCTCTCCGCGATCCAATCGCACTACCACTATGTTTGAATCTATCAAAGTTTGAATTCAGTCGTTTCCGTTTCCCAGTCGATTAGAATATAAGCTTCAGTTTCAGTTGTTTCAAGAGCTTTTTCTATCGATAATAATTTTTCGTCATTCAATCCGCAGACATCCAATGTCCCCACTTCCGAGTTTGATCCCTGTATCGTCTGATTCAGATTATTCTGAGTTTAATGACTAAGAGTCCTGCCAGACTCATAGTTTGAGATTATGAAGCTTTTTATTTTATCTACAGACAGGATTGATCGTGTCGTAAGTTTTGTCTGCTCATTTGGACTAGAGAACAATTTAATTTCCAAGACACAAAACATGGAGTCGATTAGTACATTCTACGTCCATTGTACGAGTTTTTCAACCGTGACAATTAAATTTATAAAACAGATTAGCTAGAGATCCACAAATCGTTTTTGATTTATTTAAGAGGAAACTTTGAACTTTGAATGTCAAGTAAACCTTTTTGGCACTATTTGGCACTTACTTATTCTTGCAAACACTCTTTTTAAATGCTTTAAATTCTTCTGAATATGATATCCTTATTAGTTAAAACTTCTTCCCAAAAGATAAATATGAAAACAAATTTTAATTCTTGCATCTTTTTTGCTGTGCTTTCTGCTTTTCTTCTGGCGTCACATTACTTACGTGAAGTTTGCAATATTTATTTTTCGAAATGCAGAGATCAGTCATATGATAACGCAGCTAATATATCTGGGTGCTACAAGGGCATGCAGAAGATAATTCTAGAGGAAAATGAATTTGCTATAAATATATCCTGTGCTGCTCATTCACTATATCTGTTAGGCAGAAGTTTCTTTGACTCTTGTTTAGTGACAGGAAACTTCTTTCATACAGTGCAATCGATCTATACTTTTTCTTACCTTCATCCACAGATGGAGGATTCTGAAAGGATGCCTTGTGAATGAAACACCGGTAAAGTCCCTTTCCAATACTAGTTAAGAAGCATAATCTGTTACAACTGAAGCTATTCTAAAGTCTCGTTCTTTTATATTAGAGAAGCGTTAGATTGTTTACAAGAAGACCAGTCACAGAAGTAAGACCCCAGAATAGAAGGAAAAACATTGCAATGAAGATTTTAATATAGAAATACCTTACTGTAGGTTTTATATGAGTGACGACAGTGCAAACATATGTGTTCACAATCGTTTTTCTTTGCTAGTTTTTAGCATAATATTGAACTATCAGTGGAGGATCAGAGGTACGCGCAGAAGGGGACATTCCATGTAGATTTGTGCCTAGGGCACTAAGATGGCTTAATCTGGCAATGAATATCACTTAAAACATTGTAAAAACAATGTTCTAAAGTTGATCGTTTCAGAATTTAAAGTACAACAATAAACTTTAGTTAAAATCAACAAATCTTTAGAAATATAATAGCTTGATAATTTTAATAAGTTATTCAAATTAAAAATAAGAAATTTATTAAAAATATTCTTATAGAGGAAAGATGCAGCTACAAGTTGCAATTTATTTATTTATTTATATTTGTTAGGGTCTATGATGGACTTCTATCACCATTTATGAAATGTCCAACACAGAATTATTATTCTATCGATTATTATTGTTTATATTATCGAAATTCAATAATGTTTTGACATTTAAATGACGCATAAAGTAAGGTGAACCTTCGAAAGTTCATCAACAAGTTAAAATTTTAAAAACAATTACTCAATTTCTAATATTAAATCAAAATAGAAGTAAAAATATTTAAAACATTTTTTTCTTATTTTCGAAAATAAATATATAAATCACTAACTATCATAAGAGGACTGAAAATAAGTAATCCTAAACGAATAGCCCTTGGACAGTTTCCGGCTACTGCCATCAGAAAAAATAAGTTAGAAAATCAATCGATTATATTATATTTTTGTAAAATATAACAATAATATCAGTGAACCAAATGAAGCGTGGCGGCACAACCATGTTTCCATTACAAAAATTATCGCGTGACCACTTGCGTTTACTTACACGACGCAAAATATAAATTAATTATAAAGTTCTTTTATTAATAATTTATACATTATATTTTTTGTAATTATAAATAAATGTTTCATAAAAATGATAATCAATATTTCACCTCTAGTCTCACACAGTCGAATATTTCGATCAAAGGTTGATCATTTAGTGCGCTGCACTGTTTAATAATTTATTTAATAATTTAATTTTAAATCCGTTTTACTATCAAATAATGTACTTCTTTCATGTTTTATATAATTTGAACATTTTTACTTAAAAATAAATACAATTTCAATATGTATTCTATGATATATTAATAAGAAATTTTAAAAGCAATAGCAGATGTTTTATATTATAATCAATAATGTGATTATGAAAACTAAAATTTCTTAAATATTATGTTGGGGAAAAAGAAATCCATTATTTTGGCGTGAAATTCAAACCTTTATTTAACATGTTTCGGATTGTCTTCTTGGAGTCAGATATGCATCGATTTGTGTATAATTAGTTGCCATTTTGAAGGTGGCGTCATAATGCCTCGCTCGTAGAAGTCTTGGTCCTTATTGCCGAAAAACTGCAGTAATCGATTTTCACAATCTTCTATTGATACCAATTTCTTATCACTTAGGAAATTTTGCAATGAGAGAAAAAGGTGGTAATCGCTTGGTGCAGGTCCGGACTATATGGTTGATGCATAAAAATTTCCCAACCAAGCTCCCTGAGTTTCTGGCGAGTCACTACAGACGTATGTGGTCTGGCGTTGTCATGATGGAACATAACATCTCTTCTGTGGCCAATTCTGGTTGTCTCTCATCAATTTCTATCTTCAAACGGTCCAGTTGTTGACAGTACAGATCTGAATTTAGTGTTTGACCGTACGGAAGCAACTCATAATAAATGATTCCTTTCCAGTTCCACCAAATACACAGTAGAAATTTCCTGGTCGTTATTCCTGGTTTGGCGACCGTTTGAGGTGCTTCACAATGCTTTTACCACGATCCTTTTCGTACAATATTGTCGTATGTGACCCATTTTTCATTCCCATGAACCAACCGTTTAAGAAATGGGTCGATTTCCTCGTGTTGCATCAAACATTGAGTACACGTATCACAATTCATCCTTGAAAGCATATCAGAATTCGTGTGCAAATATCCTTTTCGAAATTCTAACTTCATATCTAGACTGCTCAGATAGATAATCCACGTTTGAAACTGCGATGTAATTGACTTCTTGGTGTGGAGCAAAAACGTGATTGCTTTATGGTCGGTACCCAAAGTAAACCGTTTACCATACAGAAAATGTCTAAAATGGTTACAAAAATAATACATGGCAAGCAATTCTTTTCTTGTAAGACAATAACCCTTCTCATGGCTATTCATTGATCGCGACCCTTAAGCTACAACTCTTTCCTTTCCTTGATCGTCTCTCTGTGCTAACATTGTTCCAGTGGTGTCGAAACTAGCATCCGTATCTAGAATAAAATCTCTTTTCATGTCTGGAAAACACAATACAGGATTTTTAATTAATGCATTCTTCATATCTTCGAATGCTAATTATAACTGGCTTGTTAATTCAGTTTTTTATTGTTATTTGAACCGCATAATTGTTCTAATACTCTAGCTTTCTTTGCATACTCTTTTATAAATCCTCGATAATAGTTACAAATACCCAAAAAACTGCGTACGTTTTTAACACACTTTGGCTTCCCAATCGTTCTTATTAGTTTATTCTTGGACGGATCCGTTTTAACACCTTCTTCGTCAACTACATGTCCTAATTTTTGATTTCCCGTTTCTACAATTGTCATTTTTCTGGGTTCACCCGCAATCCTGCTTTTCTAATATTACCTAAAACTTGATTCAAAACATTATAGTGTTGCTCCCGATCTTTCGTGTCTATCAAGATATCATCTAAGTATACAGTGGCAACTTTGATTCCTCCAACTACCTTTGTCATCATCTCTTGAAAGGTTCCCGGCGCAGCCGCTATACCAAACGGCATACGAGTAAAACAATATAGTCTTTGCTTTGTAGAAAAGACCGTTTTCGCCTGAGATTCTTCGTTCAGTTCAACCTGATAATAAGCATTTTGAAGATCAATGGAGCTAAAATACTTTGTACCTCCTAAAGCATCCAACATCTCATCAACATTGGGCATCGGAAAAGCTTGTCTCTCCGTTATTGCATTTAAACGCCCAAATTCCAAACAGACACGAATATCTTTCTTCTCTTTTTTCCACGCACAAATTAATGGTGTGTTCCAAGGTGAATTACACTTCCGAAGGATATTATTATCATACAATTTTTTTATAGTTACCATTGATTTTGTCTTCGAGTTGCATTGATTGACGAAAAGATTTTAAATTAATTGGATCCCCATTCGTCTTAATATGATGTTTTGCTAAACTGGTACATCCGATACCCCATTTGTTAGCCATGAATACTTCTGTCTGATTCTGAATGACCTCTAACAGTTTTAAATCTACTTTACCTATGCAATTTAATGCTCTTTTTATCTCTCTCCTGGTCTTATCACCCTGCCTAATTTCGCCTATAGAATTCCATGTGCTTCTCTTAATACATTATTGTCTTGAAACTCGTTCCTTTGTATGGAATAACCGAAAATTTTCATGAATACTATGCCTCCGATCAGTTCTGGAACCACACTCTCCACAACAATAAATGGTACTACTTTTCATGTCTGACATATATCTACTTCTACCTCTTTTTTACGTAATAATTTCAATTTTCTGTCGTTAGCACCTCTCAAATTGATATCACATTTTTCTAACATCAAATTATTCAAATCTTTATAATACTGCTTACTCATAACATTAACATCTGCTCCTGTATCCAACAAACACTCCCACTGTTTACCCTGAATTTCCTCTGTAACGCTCGGATGCCCCTGCATTTTACTATCACATATCTCTGATTTCTGATCCTCAATCAACGCGTTAACATAGAATACTTGCTCAAAATTCTTTTTCACAAAACCAAAAACCTTATTCATTGTTCGCATATCCAGCTCGCATCCGACTCGTGGGAATTATCTTCTAAGATCAGTGGTATCCGGCTACCATCAACTCCCCAATGGGCGGAGCCCAGTTGTTTGGTACGGTTTATCGTTTTTTCTTCATTATCGTCAAATGTGCGTTCTTCATCCTCATTCATTGGGTTTCTATTTCAGCCAGCAATAGTCACCCCAACCTTTTCAACGGTGGTCGAGCAAACGACTTATCCAGAAGATACACATTTGTCTTTTAGGATCGCAGATGCAAATCCACCAATACAGCCAAAGGGATGCTCAATCATTGCACCACAATCCATGATTGGTCGATTGCAACAGGGAAGCCCAAGAAATTTCAGAGACTGAAGCACTCCGTCCCCGTAGGAGGTCTATCGGGGGACAGCTAGCACTTTTTAGTTTGGGTGGTCCCTCTAAAGAGCTTAGTGGCTCAATACCATTTGAAAGAATGGGTAGGCCTACCATCCATATAAATTTTTAGCATTTGAATACTTCAATGTTTATGGTGCTCCTACAAATATTACAATTCTTTATTCATCCCTGTAATCAAGAACCTCCAATAAATCGGACATATTAAAATTACTAAAGTTTGTTTATTCGATAATCCGATTTTAAGGCCAGGAATGCAAGGGTTAAGTTAACTTCAGGTTAAAATCTCTGATTGTACATTTATGAACAATTATCTCCATCTATTGGGGCTTGCTCTAAAAGCTGCGTGAAACTGAGAAACTATTTATGTGAAGCTGAAAGCAGGACTTTTTACTTCTATCACCCTGCTGCAAACTTTTTCCGAGCATATCATGTGTTTGAAGTGACCAAGTTGAGTTTTATTCCATTTTATTCTTTAATATTTGAACAGCAATTGTTTAAAAATTATAGTTTATGATCGAATAAACGATGTTGAGTGTAAAGTTAAGTCAAACAGTCCTTAGATCCAAAACGATAGCAATATCTTTATATATATTTGGATCAAATTGTGTTTGCCGCAACTAAATTAATCATTGAATATTTGAACATATCCTTTAAACGCTGAGCTAACCTATCGGATCATACATCTGCTATATGTTTAGAAATCGAAGGCTCTCATGTCCTTAAACTGTTTAACGACTCAGGAAATTGAGACGCGCTTAATAGCAGCATTAGGGGCGTTGGAGCTGTTGAGAATAAACATATACATAGAAGATGGTCATTTTTGATGACTAGGGGCTCAGAGTCGCAAATATAAAATAGAGCATCCCAAAATGATGAGGAAATTCTGATTTCCATAAATTCCTTTTAACACCAGCAAAGATACTTTATAAACGAAAACCAATTTTTATAAATTCATTTAAGAATATCAAAAACTTTCAGTAATAATACTTCCTTCAATTAACCTGAAATTTAATACACCAGTATTAAATTACGGATATTAAGCTTTTATTCTTTCCTCTATTCGAAGTCGCAGGGTAAAAGAAGGTAACGTTCTTTAGGGTATAACCATAACTGTGTCTTGAATGCCAATTTAAACCGAGTTTCATGAAAAAAGCTAAATACTAATTGTTAAATCCCCAATATCTGATTGAATAAGCTTTTTTCTTACGATGATTAAATTCTAGAATTTCTTTTTAACCTTATCCTCTGAATTTTAAGAGAATTAAATTTGTTGGGTTTTTATTATCTTTATTATGTATAATTTATTTTTTCATTATGAACCCAAACAAATTATTTTGATACGATTATCATTTAACTTCCCTCTTCTAACACAGACAAATGGTTCGTATCGTACCCGATTAGGTTTATCTTGCCCAAGGATTTACCTGTGAATAAAATCAAATACCTTTCGGGTTCTTAATAAACTACTTTTTAAAAATATTCATCTATATTCTATCTAGATGAACAAATCTCTATTGATGTCATGTTGCTTTATATTCTATTGATTTCTTAAATTTCCACTGAATATTTCAAATATTTCAAAAGAATATAAATAAACTTAAAAACATAAATGTTCATCAATTATCCTACATTGATATTAAAGGTTTAACAATGACAAAAAAGGTTGAAGTTGATGGAGGTTTGATTATTAGATTTTCTCATTCACGGTGATATTTAACGGTGATATTTGACGGTGTTCTATAGAGAACGATTTCTCTTCGACTACCAGATCATTAATATACTCAGCAGGTACTAATGAGCGCCTGCCGTTAACTACCAACTAATCGGCTGCCTTGTATTCTCTTTCAAGATCTTTTTCACACTCACAGCTAGATCGTTTACAATCTCTGTAGGTACTATAAACAACCGCCGTAGCTCCTCAACTGATTGACTCCCAGCAATATATTTTTGCATACGTCAAATTTATATCTATATCCCATCAACCTCAAAAAAAATTAAAATTAAAAACTCACAAAAACTGACGATTGAAAAATTGATTAATTTTAAATCAATAACTAGACAAAAAAATATTGTCTAAATAACAAATTCAAATGAATTTATAGTAATTCGTTTTTCCAAAATTTTCATAACCAAATTTCAAGATCACTGGACTTTGTGTCAATAGTTTCGGTAGACACTATGAACCCCTGTCATTATCTATCGACAAGAAAGTCAAAATTAATCAAGGAAGTTTTTGTTTTAATCAAAATAAAAATAAAAAAAATTCATTGTAGATTAAACAACGATCAAAGGTCAGATAGATCAAGTAAGTCTTTTTAGCTACATAGATAATAATTGTTTCTTTAATTTCAGGATCCTCAATTAATTTTAATAATCATATTTTTAATTTCTGGTCAAAGTCCTAAATCAATTAAGGTTTTTTTAAATTAATTAATGTTATATTTATTTCATAATCATTTTATTTTATTTCAGATTCCGAGAAGTTCGTCATCAACTTTAGTGCCTCCATAATGAATTGGCCTAATGTTGAGTGGGAGAAACTTCTCGGTCCCAACAAATTTAAGAAACGCCTATGACTAAGCTCGGACAAAATAACTTTTCAGAAGCTGTTCATCGTTCTTTTCAAGCAAAAATTATCCAACATTATGAAAAATAATTAAATATTTAAAAAGGGTACAAAATTCAATAAAAATCAAAACTTTATGAAGAATTTATTAGTGGGGAGCTGGGAAGAAAATAGCAAAACAATTATCAGCTTGTTAATGAATGCATTTTGATAATTGTCTTAAGTTTTTAAAGACGAGAAATTCTGGAATATTTACTGCGAATAGGCTTACAATTTTGTTATGGAATAAAGTTTATACTATTATTCTTCTATTTACACAAATAACTTTAATAATCAATAATTTTTAGCTTTAAAATTAATTTTTTAAAATAAAGAAGAAGCTTCAAAAGAGATTATTGAGATAATTTTAAATTAAGAAACATCGGAGAAGAAATGTCGAAGGAAAAACTTCAGAGGAACCATGGCCGGGAGAGAAACGTCTGGGGAGAAATCATTTGTTTTCATACACATTACTTATTGTGAAGGACGGGCTCATTTTATAAATTTTTGAATAATTAATTTTTGTAAATAATCTCTATTAAATAATAATAATTTAAATATTGCTAATATTTTTGTATTTCTAAAATAAGA
>MQRK01120361.1:0-10759 GCA_001938485.1 Girardia tigrina
ATATATATATATATATATATAAATTTATAATTCAAATATAAATATTATTTTAGTAAAAACTTATTTCATTATCAGACGATTTTCTGTAAATTTCCGAATTTTTTATTAAATTACTTTTTCATAAATTTCTTTTACTGCTAAAAATACAAAAATTAATTTTAACTATTTTTTTAGTATCTATTCATTTGGTTTTAATATTAACAATTTAACTTAATATTAATTTTTTTCTACAAATAAAGCTATAAATTATCACGTCATAGTTATTAAAATTTTTCATATTTATTTAATTTTTTTTAATATTTTCTGAAATGTAATTTTAGAAAAGAAAATCAAATAATAATCCAAATTACTTATTGACCGGTCCGTGGAAAGTAAAAATAACTAAGCAATTATTCTCGGAAAATTATCTCCTGATTTTATCACGAATCTTAATTAACATTAATTCCCACACTCTTCTTGTCCTCTTATTGTCTTGGCCTCCAATTTTACAAAAGGAAAACCACTTTCATTATTATTCTAAATATAACTTAAACATTTAAGGCGGATATTTGACAATTAGTGAAACTCATTTCTATCTTATAGCTTCTCTTGGGAAAAGATAAAAAAACAGTCGAGTAGAAAATAAAATAATCACCAAAATTCTTTGCCAAATGAACTGTAATAGAAAAGCAAATAGTTTCTCATCCGCTCTTCTTTACCAACAAAAATATAAATAAATTACCGATTATATTGAGAAAAAATTAATAGATTATCGTTTTTTTTATCGGATACCGATTATAATTTTATGTATTTATCATTTTCTTTCTTTCTTTTATTCCTATTCAATCTACAAATTTCTCTACGGCATATACAATTTTCTATGACAGTAAATTATCCCCCCAATAAATTTCAAAAAAAGACAACCCCAAGAACGAATTTAAATAGATTAGTCTCTAAGTGGTTTTCAAAGAATTTTCAATACCAATAAAACTAAACTGTTATTAACAACAATATTTGCCCAGAATTTTCCTTATTTATAAATTATAATCATAATAAACAAGAATATTTCTTTTTTTCAGATTATATTCTAATTACTTTTTGACTCAAGACACAACATAAAAACGTATTTTTATTTTTTAAATACTTAGATAACGCATTTTTATAAAATAGAATTAATAAAAATAATAAAGACGCAATTTTAAGAAAACAATTATACAGTGTAAGCCGCTTAATAGGACCACATTTGTTCCAAACCCAACTGGTCCTATTAACCGACTGGTTCCATTAAGCGAAGTGGTGTTATTTTTTGACAAAATACACTTCGAGTTGCTACAACATTTTGCGTTTTTAAATGTTTTAAACACACATGCGTACCTGGGATGGTAAGTGTATGGGGCTACCGCCACTAACTGTACGTTTGCTTGTAGGACACTTTTCCTCTTACAGTGTCCTGTGTGTGTGCTACAAATGTAGCAGGTGCTCTCTGCAACTAAAGAGATAAGAACAAATACAGTAAATACAAATTCAGTCAAGACCTGCTTCTTTGTTACGTGTGTATGTGTGTGTTGATTGGGGTGGGTGTATGACCTACGCTAAAAACATGTTTTTCATGACTTTCATGTTGTTTGAAGGGTCAAACAGTTTCATGATTTGTCTCATTAACCGACTTTTACTGGTCCTATTAAGCGGCTGCTTTAATATTCGAAACATAGGAAATGATTCAGTCCCACAGAATTTTGCCTTATTAAGCGGCTGGTCCTATTAACCAGTGGTTATATTAAGCGGCTTTCACTGAATATCAATGATAATTAATTTCATCAGGTGATAAAGAAATTATAAATTTTCAATCTGCTTGTATAAACAAGTCACGATTATGTAATGGATGACTAATTGTGTCACCTAAAAACTTTTCAATACGATTGTCGAGACACCCATTTGAACTTTAATCTTAAGATCTAAAGACGATATGATCTGACGATGACAGTTGTACTGTCGAAATTAATTGTGTTTGATAATAAAAGTTGTTACAGATTAAGAAATGTTAATTAAATTTTTGAAATGAGGTTAAATTAAATGTAAACAAATTAAAATGTAGACATATTTAAATATGTAAAGTTTGTAAAAGAAATGTTAAAAATTAATAAGATATAATTTAACTGTTTCGAATTAGGAAATTTCGAGATACTTTAAAATGTAATATACAAATTAAAATGTAATTTTTTTTAAATGTGTAATGATTTTTAAAAATTAATACAAACGAAACGATTAAATATTTAAAAATGTTATCATAATTTAAAATTTATAAAATTAAAATCAAATATTAATATTACAAGTATTGTTATTTATACCGATTAAGATTTATAAAAAATAAGTTTGTTTAAATATTATTTTTAAACATAGGTTTGTTTTATAATAACATTTGAATGTCGGAAATAACTTGTAATCATGATTCCGAGGATGTTCCAAGAACATCTAACAAAACTGTTTTCTTAAAATTGGGTGTTTGTGTGTTAAGATATAAAATGCCCATTTTTAATCATTAGTTTAGATCCTACAAAAGCTTTAACGTCTTTACAATATGTATTCTCTCTTCGCTATAACATACTTTCCAACATTTTGGTTTTCATCTAAATTGTTTTAAAGGATATATAAAAAATGTTCTTTATTTTTATAACGTTTCCTATAGTCATGTTAAGGTGTTCTACTCTTTTAGTTACTAGACTTTCATTATTTCCCTCCGAATTTACCAATGAAACTCCTTACACAGACGTACAACTAACTGCGTACATCGCCAATACATCAAGCTATTATTCCTTATTATCACATTCCTTTGCTATTCTTTATTCTTTCAGTGTTTATTCTTTACTTATCATAAAATATACATTTATTGTGAAGATATTTTGACTTTGATATTGTCTTTGCTACAATTGACTTTAAGGCAAAAAAAAACAGAACAAATGCAAATGCCATTCTAAAGGAAGTCTTAATTACAGATAATAACTCATTCCATTCGAATTCGCACAAAACAAAATTATTAAATTGCTCCCTTCTGTTCCAGTAGAATGTTTCTTCAGTAAATATTATTAATGTTTTTCGGTCAATAAGTCACAGAAATGCGTTTCAATAATAACTTTTCCTCTTAAACAATATATTTTGAATTTTTTTTATACGAATTTATATTAAATATATTAAGTTATATTTTTATATATACATATGTAATATTTTAAATAAAATATATTTATGTAATAAAGAAAAAAGTATAATAAAGTATATAAATTATAAAAAATATGAAACATATAATTACTATTTAATAATAAATGAAATATTGTGTAAATATTTTTATGAGTGGTTAGTTTAAATTTACATTTCGTCGAAATACTTTATTATTTTTTAATTTGAAAATTAAAAAAAGTAAATTAAAATTTAAAATATACTTACAGTCATAACAATTGATATATTTTAATAAAAGTTATGAAATAAGTGGAAATAAATTTTAAAATAGATAATTAACGGATTAAACTTAGTAATATTCTAAGAAATAAGTGTTTTTAATAAAAGGCTTATGGTAAATATAAATTAATTAGTTTTTTGATAAAATTCGCATAAATGTTAAAATTATTTTAAAGTTTAAAATCTATCAAATTTTCAAAATTGAATCAGAAGAAAAATTTAATATATTATTTTTTTTTCCGAAATAATTGAATTAAAAAGAAATTTGTTTAAATATGTGAATTGTTGATATTAAGAAAGATCGTGGTGTTAACTTATGAGTACTGAATTTGATAATAATGAAAGTGGCATAAACGCAACTTACAATTTTAAAAGAAAAAAAATTAAAAATAAAATTTTAAAAAGGAAAATAAAAGTAATAAATTTGCAATTAAACAAAAATAACACCTTTTTAATTTTAAATTTTTATTCGAAAACATGTTTCGTCACGTTTGTGGCATCTTCAGTTCTGTAGTTAATTAGAAAGTTATTATTTATATAGAAAGATGACCATTACGTCACAGTGTGTTACGTCAAAAATAATAAAATTTTTAATTACTTTTCAAATAAATCTAAAACACAATTGGGTATGAAAGCAAATTTAGTTTCCCAATATAAATGTCACAAGTGTGAATCCATGTACATTGGAGAGACAAATCGTCACCTCCGTACTAGAATTGCAGAAAATACCCAATCAAGTAGAAAAAGCTCAATTTTGGACCACATAGTGAAATGTCATGGAACTCAAAGGAGGGTATTTGATAATGATTTTCGGGTTTTGTTTAGTAACTTTGATCACAATTATGAAAGGACAATTACTTAAGCACTCTTGATAAAGTTTTGTAAACCTAGTTTAAATGTGCAAAGTGATTCGTCCAATCATATTAGAGTTTTTTGACATAACACACTGTGACGTAATGGTCATCTTTCTATATAAACAATAACTTTCTAATTAAATACAGAACTGAAGATACCACAAAAGTGGCGAAACATGTTTTCGAATAAAAATTTAAAAGTAAAATGGTGTTAATTTTGTTTAATGACTAAATAACCATTTGATTTAAAGAAACTAAATTTGCAATTAGTTATTAGTTTCAACGCATTAAAAATTCCCTATGAGTCATCTCAGAAGTAGCCTTCCCTAAAAACGTAATTAAACATTATTTGGTATTCACGATCATCGATGGTCACTGCATATGGAGTGCATTATTTATATATTTTTGGTACTATATAGTAAGATGCATCAAATACATCTTTTCATTTCATCTAAGAAACCTGGAAATCACATTTAGGAAGAGCACTCATATCAATACCCTAGCTAGATTCAAGCCATTCACGAACGTTTGAAACAAGTTAAAGGAAAATTGAAATGTCCGAGAGCATTAGTCATAACAAATTAGTTATCGCAAAATTCAACAATAAAACTATTTAACAAATTCTGTAACAATATGAACACAAACGACCACTGTATAATCCAAAAAAGCAGAAAATGTCTAATCTTCGATAACTATTTATTAGGTTGATGGAAAATAAATGTCGTTTTTTAACCGTCCACTTTAAATGAACATAACTTTTAAAAACAAAAAATTTTCATCAGAATATATTGTGATTAATTTCGACGGATCAACAGTCATCATCAGACTGAATTAATAATAATATACTCCCGTTTATATATCAAAGCAATGTTTATGTAATCATTATGTCATTTAAATCATGAAAATACTTTCAATAAAGAGGATGGCGTTTGGACATTGATTTTAGGATCAAAAGATTTTATCAACAATGCTTCACACATCACCCTCTCCCAGTAATTATCAAATTGTGAACACAAAATCTTAAAATTACTTACATCAACTTTACTATTCAAACAGTTCCTCTTATGTTGAGTAATATTGCTATCATTTTCCTGCATCCGTTTACAGAGATGACGACAAGTCTCTCCGATTTATATGGCGTCACACCCATTACATTTTTTTACCTGTTTCTTTTACCTGAATTTTTATAATCAATTTTTTCCACTATAATGTCCTTAAAATTTCAGTTTTCTATTTTAAAATATTTAATCACTCTATTCTCATTAAACAAACACAAAATACACAGATTTTTATGAAATATTTAAATAATTTAGATACCAACTGTTTACCTAAACTATTAAAATCCCTTTACTTTCAACAACGCCATTTATCTATGTTCTTCTTCAATTCCTATATATTTAAATTGACCGATAATAGCGTTAACTAGAATTGATAAAATAAAATGATGAATTAAAATTAATTTATATCGTAAGATATAATCTGATTTGAGCTATTAATAATTATTAATTAACAACAACGGAGATTCATATTTGATCAAAACAAAGATTCAAATCATTTTATTATACAAGATTTACGCATATAAATTGTCTCCATACAAACTGTTTTTTTTTCCAAAATGACAACTTAGACATGGTTAAATTTTAGTTGAAAGGTTTTTCCCGGACAGAATGACAAACCGATAGATCGACAACAAGTAAAGTTTATAATGACGTGGTAAAAATTCTAGCATCATATTAAAAAAAATTAAAAATTAAAAAAATTAAAAATTAAATCATATTAAAACAATATTGACCATTCTTTGTCGAGAATGCCGTTTTAATCTTTGATTCTTCATCAAGTTCATCTTGATAGTATGCGTTTCCCAAGTCAATTGTAGTGAAATATGTTTGCACCATTCAATGTATTCAACATATCATCCACATTTGGCATAGGGAATGCTGGTCTGAGAGTAACTTTATTTAATTGTCGAAAATCCATACACACTCGTATTTCTTGTTTATCTTTCTTCCAGACGCATACCAATGGAAAGTTCCATGGTGAACTACATTTTTCGATTATATCATTTTCTTCAAAATTTTTAATAACTTCGTCGAATTTTTCATCAAAATGCCGTGGTTGTCGATACAATTTTACTAACACCGGTTCACCATTAGTTTCAATTTTGTGTTTCGTCAACGATGTTTTCCCAATATCCCATTTATCTGCCATGAATATCGACTTAAATTCTTTCACTCTCTCGTTTTAAACTGTCTCTTAAACTCTTTCGTTTTGTGTAAGTATTTTCCGCTAGTAACTGGTAGAGGTAAATTCAAGTTAAATTAAATTTAAAAAAACGCAGTTCAAATATTATCTTTTAGTTAAATTCAAACCCTTCAAACTTATACGAGGATTGTTCCAAAATATTATAAAAAAGAATAAGCTCATTAAATCTAACAATGTAACTGTGAACGATTTTTTTCCTCAAATATTATTTTTTGTAAAAATGTGGCTTACCATTAATTGTATTTTAATGAGAGAGATCATTCATTTAATTATTTCGAAAAGTAAAAAAAAATCGTTTGCCATTACTTTCTAAAATGCATTGTTCAGACAGTCAATTAACAATATTCTCCCGAAGATTAATAATAATTACTCTAACAGAAATAAGTTGGCTAAGTCGGAAGAAATCGACCGTGTGAAGAATCATTAGGGTAACAACTGAGATTTGTCTACATTTGCTACAATTGAGAGACTCCGTAGAGAAGCCGCCATGGCCAATATCCGCCACCATCGGCGGTAATGTTTAAACAGAAGGCCGATTATAGCCAACGCACATATGAATAAAATTAATTAATAAAATTAAAACGCGCTATGTTACCCGAGATTTGATCATCTTAAATAATCAACAAAAGAATCATTTTTTTCTGTAGAAATTTTGTAGCAACGAAAATTTCATATTCTAATAATTTATATTTTTATAATTTTTTCATTAGCAAAAATCGATAATTAAAAAGTCGGTGTCCAAACTTCTGAAGAATTTACTTAAAATATTCATACAGTAAAATTCGAGTAAGTGTCTGGGGATTAATTAATTAATTATTATTAACATTTTTAATGTTAATTAAATAAATCTTAAATATGTTTAGATGTTATCTACTTAATATTAGCAAAAGACTTTAGGTTTTTTTACAACCTAAAATTGTATATAAAAAGAATTTCTAATAATCTAAGAAAAACAATTTAAATTAGTACTTATTTATGTTATATTTGAGGAGAACTTTGAAGTTCTTGAGTATCTTTCATTCATGGTTTTTTAATTATATACAAAAGATAAGATCAATTCATATGGGAAAACATTTCGAACAGAAATATCCGGGTTATGTGGACCGCGTAACCTGTCCAATAAATACGCGAGTGGAGTCACCAAAGAAGCTTTGAGATGATGTTTGGCTGTATACACTGACTGTGTTGCTGACAAGGCACCTGCTGAAGCGCTTATAACTTTGAGTCTAGGCCACTGAATAGTTGAAGTTCCGATTATTTTTCTACTTCTTTTTCTCTTTTGTAAACAGCGGAAATTGGTAAACACATGGAACAAAGACTAAACAACAAAAAAAACTAAAAACTAAAAAAAACATTTGAATTATTATATTTTAAATTAAATTATTATCATTATTTATATTATCAAAAGAAAATCAAATCAAATTGAAAAGAAAGTTGAGCCTTTGACATTTAATTGAAAAAAAAAACAATTTTTTGTTTGTTTTTGGTAAAAATTTTGGTTTTTGAACAATGATTCGATGAGTTTTTTTAATTTGAGCATGATTAATTTTTTGATAAGAACTGTGTTTGATTTTTCCTTGTATTCAAAAAAAAATAAAAGTGACCTGGAAATTGTTTAAAATTATTATGATGTAAATTGATTATTGAAAATGTTCGAATTGTTCGAGAAAATAAATTGAGATTGATATTCTCTTGTTGATTGATTTGATTTTCGCGAGAGCGATGGTGACGCCGAGAGTATTGTGAGTGTTTCTGTTGATAGATTTCTCTCGGGAATTGTATAAAAAGCTATTGGTTATCGGAGCTGAAGTTATTTGTGGGGTTCTTGAAGCAGATGAAGAATCAATGGACATAAGTTATGTCAATCTGAGTGTCATTTCATTGTTGAATAATCTTCAAGTTCTACAGACTCAAATAAGTTCTCTGATCGAAAACTTAAATAATAACAAAAAAGAATTGTATTCAGTTATCGCTTTTTGTACCCGTGACGTTAGTACGAATCATCATCGAGTATCTGAGATATACATTGATCAAATCAAGACCTGTAGTAATGAAGAGATGTTACCCGCCGTAATAGTAACGCGACTCATGTTATCAATCATTAAAAAATCAACAGGACGACTAATTTTTATTAATTCAATATGGGCCCAGCAATTCATCCACAGAATTGCCCTGTGCAACCCTGCTATCTCCGTCCGAATCTTGGGGCGACCTGAGGATCGGGCGGAACACTAGTTTAGCTTAAAAAAATCATGAAATGTTAAAATTTTTTAAAGTAGATCAAGCATATCAAAGAACTTTGAGAAGACGGAAAGGGTAATGCAAGTTCATCAAGGATAATTTCTGATAAAAACACCACCAATTCACTGTACAAATGATTGCTGATGAACTAACAACTGATCCTGGTTTTCTTGATACAATCATCACAGGTGAATAATCAGTGTTCTAAAAGTATAACTTTAAGCTGAAATGTATATCATAAGTTGAAAAACAGTCATAAAATGTAAAAAACACACTCAAAAATACAAATCTTACTGGTAGTTCTTTTGGATATTCATGGTGTTTTGTAACATTAATTTCTCTCTGAAGAACTAGTATTGAATCTTTCTTTCTACATGGAGGTTCTCAAGTGGTTGAGGTTAAGATTCACTGGATTTTAACACTGGATTCAAAATATTTGTAAATAATTATTAAATTATAAATAAAGGAGACCTACATATTCATGTTGAGCATGGAAATCCGACAAAAGAGTGAAGTGTCTTCTTTTGAAGCAAATCGATTTTAATTTTCAGTCATTCCTCGGTTATTATATCAAATTATATAATTGTGTAAAATTATATAATCTAATTAAGTTAGATAATTTAAAATTTCATAATTTCATATTTATTTTTAAATATATAAATAATTATTTTTTTAATTTTTTGAATGGTTTATTAGTTCAGAACAAATTATTATTATTTTTTAATAATAATATTAGAAAATATTAGAAAATAGACAAAAGTTAATTTATCTCATATAAATTACCAATAAATCAATTAATTGAAAAGTCAAATTATATTAATTAAATAATGTTCATAAAATTGATCACCGGATTATCGTCTGAGATTTCCTATCCGGCATTTATATTTAATCCTTTTGATTTATTTTACTGCTTATTTTAACGAATTCATTAAAATAAAAAAACGTAATTAAAAATGTACATTTCAAAAAACGCATTTTGATTCATTGAAACAACAAAAAAGTTTTTAATTGCACTTCTATTTCGATAATGGAAATTCTATTTCGATAAGAGAAGGAAGAGTAAGCCGGGTAGGTAAAGATTATTTATATATTTTAAAACGATACCCCTTCTTAGAAAACGTGGATAATGTAGGTTGAACAGATGGTTACAACCGGTAGGAAGACAATTATTGGTAAAACCCGGATAAAATCCGAACAGTCATATATTGCATTGATTCCTCTGCGTTATATTAAATATGATATATTTTCCTACAAAATTTATGTCCAAAAAGTGTATTTTTTGGGATCACAACAGGTTAAGCTAACAGAAACTTTTCTAAATTGTCATTTTACAAAATTTGAATTTTAAATATTTAATTAAATGACACTGTTCAAACGCTAATACTTATACCTTATTCTCATTTGAAATTTACGACTTCTTTCTAAAGGACCTTCTTTTATGCAATATTTTCACGCTTAACATTAAATATCTCGAAAAAATAATTATTAATTAGAAGAAAATTTTATGAAGACTGGACGGTTTTTCAAATCCCGCCCGGACGCCCCGGATGAGCATAAAACCCGGACATGTCCTGGAAAATCGGGACGTATGGTCACCCTATATAATGTGATCTGTGAAGGAAATCGTATTTGTCCTCTAACACCATCAGTAGTTTACTTACCCAACAGAAAACATCCTAATGGAAAACATGCCCTTAAAAGCTCTGTTTATTTTTTTTAATATTATTTTTGAAATAAATTATTTTTTTTGTGGATAACATGTAAGTCTGTTCAGCTAATGCGTATTAATAAAAATAAATGAAATATAATCACAATTAAACTGCTTTTTTATATTATAAATGAGTTTTAGTACGAAAAAAAACAATCAACTGAAATTATCAAATATTAAAAAAAATCTTTCGTAAAAAATATATTTTGTTTTATAAATAAAAACTTTAAATTATCGATTTGTTCTTTAATGATCCTTCTCTCGG
>MQRK01120379.1:0-11419 GCA_001938485.1 Girardia tigrina
AGTTTATATTTTTGTCAAATCTCTTGTATATTTGTTCATAAAATAAATCTTATAAATAAATAAAACTTGTTTTGATCTTCTTATTCACACGTTGTAAAATCACCCAATACACCAACAATCTCAACGACTAATGAATAGTATCGTCAACAAACAATAAAGTGCGATAATTAGGATTGATAAGTCAATGATTAAAAAAATAAGTCTAAATTGCCTGCAAAGTAAAGTAGATGTTGGTTCTCGATTCAACATAAAATCCAATTGTGGTTATTTTATAATCATAAATTTTCTTAAAATTTTCTTAAATTTGATCGTCAAAAATCTTTTTAAAACAGCGTCCACAATATTTTCTGCTTTGATTCTTTATAATTTTTTTGTTAATGTTTAAACATCTTTATATTGTTATGCAATACGTTTTAAAATCGATATATTTTTAAATTTTTATTATGCTTTTTAATAATTTTTTGTTAATTCGCCTAAGGAAAGGAAATTTCTCATTTTCTGTTTACTTTCTGCTTTTCAATTTTTTTATCTTTGTTATCTTTCTTCTTATATATTTTTTAAATTGGTACAATAAATACAATTTACATCTAACTTAAAAAAACCACGAAAAAATAACTTGCGTTTACATATGTAAAGAGAAGATTATGTCAACAGATATCAATCGATTTTGAAAAAAAATTATGGATTTTTAATAACGATTTAAATCACTTGTTATTGTGTAAAACTTTAGTTTGGCAAGATTGAGAAACGGATCACGGTTACTATCAAAATTCAATAATACGCAATTACAATATTAATTTAAAATTAATATTAATGCTTACTATTAACAAAGAAGAAATTAAAGTTTCTTTAAATATGTCTACAGGAATAAAGAGCACAAAAATAATAAAGATTTTCGCTTAAACTCTCTTTGTATTAACTGATACTTGTGAAAGAATTATCGTTTCCTTTTCACGTCTAAAATTTACGAAAACAGTCGAAAATAGCTCATCGCTAAAGTTACAGAAAACCTGAAGATTTGACGATTTATTGCATCGTTTAAGCCGAACAGAACTCATATTTCCGGTCGAACAATTACCAAGATAAAGTAACAATATTTATTTGATATTAAATATCTCATCAATCATTGTGACCATCTAATCGGGTTTTATATATTTTGCTCTTTTTTAAGGGACTACTTTTATTTAAAAAACCCAAATTAAATTAATTTACTAAATTTAATTTATCAAAATGTCATATTGAAAACGATACAACGTAGACATTCTATGAATCTGAACATACTTTGGATTGTGTTGTGATTCGGAGTGACAATGATAAAAAAACTAAATAAAAAAATAAAACTGAAAATTCGTGATCCAAATGAAATCTTGTGTTTAAATAAACACAAATAAATTGCGAACTTTTAAAAACAATAATCGATGCTTCACAAAATGGTTGATATGTATTTTTTGTTATCGACAAATGTTAATTGGTGCCTTTTGGTTTTTTCAATACAACTGCCAATTCGCGAACGATGCGATCGAACCTTTGATTATGTAACTCTTGCTGGTTGTTTCGAGAACGAGTGAGTGACCAGATCCAACCAGTTGCCACATGGTCAAACCGAAACGTGGGCGTTCACGGTGTGCTAGAGCTATTTCTTTGACCAGCGACACCAAGCACGATCAAGAGGTGCTGATCACTACGAATCGGTTCGCCGGTCAGCACTTCACATCATTAAAGAACATCAATATAATTTCCATTACTTGTACTATTATAACATTTGAAATCATCTCCAAGACAACTCACAAAAATTACTTGAAAATGTAAACAAATATCATGACACAAAATTTAAATTATTATCGCATCTCAATTGTCCAAAAAAAGAAATATTTACATTTTTATTTTCAAATAATCACCGTAAATAACGCAAAATTGAGTTCGAAATGAAATCCAGAAAAATGTATTTCATTTGAAATCAATTATTTAGCGTTGACCGAATTTATTTGAATGAGGAAAATAACTCCACAATTTTCTATCCACAAATATGGTACAGTTAAGAAAACATTCTTTTCTCAGAATAGCGTTCGGTCAGTCATTTTAGTTAATTCGCATTGGTTTAAAATTTAATTGGAAAGTTAAAATTTAGTTTATCATTATGAGAATGAAAGATTTCATCTAATAAATAAATTATTATTCTGCTATCAATTTATTATGATATGTATTTAGTTTTTGGGAAGTTAGAGATTAATTATTGTTATCGCAATAAATGATAACATTCAATCATCGTAAGCTGCTGTGCTTGACAGTAAATTTAGTAAATTAGTGATTCACGTGAGATTATCTTGTGGTATAAGCGAAAATAAGTTATAGGCTTTTTAAGTTTGTGTGGTGAGTTTAACTGCGGTGGTCCAATTTTCATGAATTTAAAGCCATGAATCTGCGGATTGTTAGGGGTCTAAAAAGAATTTTACATAAGGTAGTAATGAGTGTTTAATAATGGTGTCAAAATTGTCTTGTGTACTTCAATATACATGGTACGGCAAAAAACGTTACAAAGTTTAATGCGTCCTAACATAAAAGTATTGTAATGTATCCAAATAATTATTATTTTATCGAATTCTCCATGTTTTTATGTACTAAGGGCTGTATTTTAGATAATATTGTATTGATTTATTGAACTTTCAGAATAAACAGTGCAACTGTGGAGCTGTTTTGCCAAGGTAAACGTCAACTTGAAATTGTCCGTTTGCTCGGTGTTTCAAAGATGATATCTCTCGTATTGTGCGGCGATTCGAGGAACTTTGTCAGGATGGTCAGCGTCAAGGAAATGAAAGAAAGCAGACCGTCAAAACTTCTGAAAATCGCAAGGTCATGAAGAAGCGAGAGCAGCGAAATGTGAGGGTCTCCATGAAAAAAATCACTCGTAAAACCTCATCTGCGATCGATCGGGTGCGGCGAATTTTGGAAAAGGAGCTCAAACTCAAGCCCTACAAAACTCCAAAAGTTCAGCTCCTTAAAGACGAAAACAAATGCGTACGGCTGCAAAGATACCGTCAATTCAAACGTTGAGCCACTTGTCAGCGATGGGAGCGAATCCTCTTCACGGACAAGATGCTGTTTACTGCCAAACATGCGCACAACCATTAAGACATGACATGATCCGCAGACACTCCAGGTCCTCGGTCATCATCGAACACCATCAAAATCCTGCATCGGTGATGGTGTTGCGGGGAATCTGCACCAGTGGTAGGACTTCTCTCGTTTTATTCGAACAGGGGGTAAAAATCAACCAAGAACTTTATAGAATGGACAATCTGGATTCCGTTGTATTTCCGTAAGCGCAACAACACTTCGGCGATGCAGATCAGACACTCCAATAGGTTTCCGTCCCGCCCACAAAACGAAAACGACTCAAGATTGGTTCCGGTATAATTTTCCGAATTTCCTTTCCTCTTACCTCAACAGTTTGGAGTCGCTGAAGCGGTCACTGCATCGAGACTGGCACAGAATGTCACCAGAAGACATGCGGCCCATAGCCGAAAATTTCGAAAAAATCGCAGTCGGAGGGGCCGCTTCAAAAAACTGACTGAATATATTATTGTTAATGGTTTATGTTATTTTTTTAATCGCTACATTTGTTAAATTTATTTTCTTAAATAAAATTATACATAAAAATATGAGAAGCATTTTTTGCCGCACCCTGTACTAATTATTAAAATTAGGGGAAATATTCCTTAATAATGTGTAATGAATTGTAGAGAATCAATTAACCTGTAGAGTGGAGAAAAAATTAAAAGATGTTGGAATATTTAACATTCGTATTGTTTTTGGGTAACTTCTTTGATGTAGTATTGTGACAATTCAAAATTATACATTTCACCGTTATGTAACTTAATAGCTAAATTTATTGGTTTTGATGGTTTATATTAAGTAAATCTATCGAATATATTATCAATTGATCACTTAAACTATAAAATTAAAAAATTTATTTAATATATAATACGTATAATTAAACAATAAAAAAATTAAGTAGATCAAAAAATTAACTTTGGCTGGGTTTTTTAAATTCCCTTGATTTCAATGTACAATTAATAGCTGGAATGACGGCAATAATTGCAAGATAGAATTTATACATTTTCAACTAATATATGATCTTTTAGGTTGGAATGTTGCAATTTGTAGAAAAAATAAATATTTGTAGATATAATCAATAAATTACTTGATAGTTTTACGCTGCTATTAAAGATTTTTCTTTTCTTTACTGTTTGTAAAGCGATGGATGTAGTTATAGTGAACTTTTGAAGCGATCAATCTTTTAAAATAGTTTCTTTATGCATTTTTATGTACTTATCTTTTTTAATTTTATTTAAACAATTCACATCTTGTAATAATTATTTCATTGGTAAAAAATAAAAATCTTGAATGTAGAAATTTTCATCAAGTTTTCTAACGGAATTTTAATCTTGGAATTTTAAGATTGAGATATTTGTAATATTCGTCGGTTAAAATTAAATTTGATAATTCCAAAAAGTAGGTCATTATTTAATTCTAATATTTGTTTTAATATTCATAATTTAAATTTCAATAAATTCAAAATTTTTCTCCCAGATAACTTCCAATAACTTCAGGTGATTTGTTTTTTTTATTCTTTTCTTTTGATTGAAATAATTAACTGCGTATTTTGAAAGACCAGTCGTACGGTTGGAATACATGGGATTGACATTGTAGTGAATAGTCTTCCCGTAAAAAGATTAATGATTAATTAATAAAGGTATAAATATTGATATAAATTTAATAATATATTAAATACATGGGGTTCTAACAGTTTACATACAATATGTTTTTATGTTGTATTTTCCATTTTTAAATGATCAATAACAATTAAAAACTATTTGTAAATACAACATAAACTAAAGTATTTGATAAACAAATTCATAAAATTACATAAAATGTTAAGAGTCAATTAAAATTGTTAAACTTGTGATCAGATGGGTATCATGTAAATTTTTATTACTTTTTATTTTATGTGTTCTTTTATCTAAAGATTTGTAAAATTTTATTTTTATGTAAATTGTAATATTTAAAATTAAAAACAGCGTGTTTGATTTGTACGTTTTGTAATGATGTTTAAAAATAAAATATATTTACAAAAACTAAGATGAAATCCGTGAAGATTATGAAGGACACGGTCGCCACCACCTTGAGATCACAGATCGATTGACCCATGTAATGAGCCCCTCGACGACTGTATGGTTAAATGCGTGTAAATTTAAATATAATAAAGAAATTTGTGTGCGACATATTATCATAATTAAAGTAATTGTAAAAAAAGTGTCTGTTCTGATTTGTCGAAAAAGAAAGCAAATTCAAAAAATAAAACTATTTAAGTAAAAAATAGTTTTGAAATTCGTGTGGTCTGCTTAATTATTGGAGTAATAAAAACACATTTTATACAAAACACGTCATCCAATTAAGCAAAAGCGCCGTGCAGTCCCATCTGATATTCGAGATAAAGAAGAACAAGAATTTCTTAATCTCGAGAAAGGTTCTGAATAAAGTGAATATCTGTGTCTCGTTTAGAAAACCAAAAGATGGATGGATTTCCTGACAGAATTTTTCAAGCAATATGGACTGATTAAATCCATATTGAAGATAAAATCCAATCCTGTACGATTCAGAAAACACTGATTTTATTACTGAAGCATCCGTAAAGGCTGTCGCGGAGAATACCTTCATTAGAAGGATGGAAACTTCAAGTTACAAGACCGAATTTACATGCAAAACATTTGCATTGCAATTATTATTTTTTTATTTTCAATTAATAGTAGAAAACGTATAATTTGAGTTTCAAAAGAACTTCAGAAAAAATGTATTTCATGTGTAATCGATTGTTTAGCATTGACCGAATTTATTTTAATGTGAATGTCACCAACCATAAATATATAGTGATATGAAGCAATTAATTAAAAATCATTTAAAAAATTGTATATAAAAATTATCGTGATAAAAAACATTTAATTTAATTATTATTTTGAAAATTTTTGTAAAAATTAAAAATTCGGCAAAATTTGTTTTAGTTCATCAAAAATATCAATTGTAATAAAAAATTTTTTGAAAAAAAAGATTAAAAAGCGAACAAATTTCTGATTTCGTTATCATTTGAAAAAATGAACCGAAAAGTTGGTACAGTTAAGAAAATATTTTTTTCAGAATAGCGTTCGGTCAATCATTTCAGTTGATTCGCATTGGTGCAATTTCAGATTGTTTTAGTTTTAATGTGAAGGTTAAATTTGAGATTATCATATTGAGAGTGAAAGGTTTCGTCTATGAAAGAGATTATTATTCTGCTATCAATTTATTATCATATGTATTTAGTGCCTTGTAAAATATAAAACGATGTTAAAGACTCTGTCTTTAAAGACAGAATTTTAAATTTAAATCTCAGTGATTGGTTAATGAGAATAGGATTGTTTATAATTAGTGCGCTTTTTATAAATTAAACACATGAATATTAAATATTTTTTGGAGGTTATTAAGAGATTAATATTCGACATTCAACAACACAAGTGAGAATCTATTATTATAATATTCATTTTTGCTTTTAATTCATATGTAGAGCGATTGTTTGCATATTCTATCATAAAGTAAATCATTAGTCACTTTTCCGTTTATAATATGGTGTCTTGAATATTTTTTATAATCTAGTAAATATTGTCCTTTTCAATAAATATTTTTCTAAATAGTTTTTTTTCAATAAATGTAATTAGTCATTAAACTTGTCTGAATTAATAATCTTTACAAAGCATTTCTAGACTTTTATATATTTGATACTATTAATGAATACAGCCACTGCCGTATTAGCCAAAGGGCGGATGGGCTGTGTGAGGAATATTTGGTGTGTTGATGTTTTTGTATAGTGCTTGCATGTTTAAATGTTGTGTGTTTATTTGGAATTGTGTCTCTCCTAATCAGATGGATGATTTAATATTTTAAATTCTTATAATCTGAAACTAATTTATTAAAATTTAGATTTAATATTCAAATATTTAATTTTTATTATTGTAAATTTAAAATAATTAAAATCAAATTAATATTTACAAATGATTATAAAAAGTAATTTTATTTTAGACAATAAAATTTAATTTAAATATTTTAAATAAAATAATTTTCTTTATTCCAAGTTAGTTCAGATTGGAATGAGGAGTATTAAACATTGATTGATGGATTTAAGTTAAAGCAATATTATTGATCGTCATAGAGATGATCAAAATTGTGAATGTAATATCAAATGTGTGAGTTCTCCTAACAGGGCGACGCCCCAGGTCCCCATCACAATTACATAAATTATCAGAGCCCCTTAATTGTGCAAAAAAATAGTGTTGATTTGCAATATAAAGGTACATTCACTATACTATATTCCTATTTTACTTTTTTATAAATGATTTATTAGATTGATTTATAGATTGATAGATAGTGCCTGATTTACATAGATTAAAATTTATCAGAACACAGAAACAAAGACATCCTACTTACTTCGTCTGTCTTGCGCTTACATATATAACCACATACATTTAAATCTGAATTTGTGCACGTACACACATGTGAATCACGAGATACGACCTTATCTGGACAAAACTTATTTGCTCTCTACCATTCAAAAGACAGAAACAAAGACACCCTACTTACTTCGTCTCTCGCGCGCTTACATGTAACAAATCAATTTAATTACATTTTAAACCATCGTAACTGTGTGAATAATGCCGAGCAAATTTATCTCTTATGAAAGTGGCTGCGCTAAACGTAAGCGCAAAGCTGAAAAAGAATTAAAACACAGTGAAACTCTTAAGAAGACAATTAAATTAACAATGTTCTTCGAACTGCAAGGAGAAAAATCTGCAGTTCAGGCGAATAATTAACATCAGATTTAACAACATATGAATCAGTTGATAATAGCTACTATAGTAATGATCCCGCTCTTTGGAATTTACCCATTGACCTTGTTAAAGTTCGTGCTTATTTGATAAAGCGGGGCTCCACCGAGTGCCAGAATAATGATGGAAACTTTAAACAAGCAACGCATGAGTACAAAGATTGTAAGCGATAGTTGTCATCAGATTTTTTTATAATAAAAAGAAACATAATGGAGAGGTAACACAAAGAGAATGACTTTTATTTTCACCAACCACTGGTTGTATGTTCTCCTTTGTATGTAGCTTATTTTCTCAAGCAAAAACAGATTTCTCTTATTCCAAATTTAATGACTGGCGACACGCACATAGAATATCAAAATATGCATCTCAGAACACCATCAGGCCGCCTTGACTCTGCTAGCAAGTTTTAATAGCAGCGAAAGAAACCACATTAAATGGAAATAGAACAAAGTACTGGCGAGATGTCCTTCAGCATGTGGTTGCAGTGATAAAGTTTCTTTCTACACTTGGGTTACCATTTATAGGAGATAACGAACGATTGTGATCCGTTTACAAAGGCAATTATCTCTGAGCACTGGAGCTATTCTCGCAGTTTGATCCATTTTCCCGATCATTTGGCCAAACACAGTAATCCAGGCAAGGGGAACACATCACACATCTCCTCAGCTATTTGCGATGAGCTTGTGTCTTAGATAGGCAATACCTTTGTTTCAGAAATTGTTTTGGAAATTAACACATCAAAGTACTTTTATTNNTACTTTTATTCAACACCGGATATTTCACATATTGATCAATTCACATTTACAGTTCGATAAGTGAATTCCGATGAAACTCCCGTTGAGAGATTTGTCTTTTATACATATTTATACGATGTCAGTCTTCATAATGTTATCATGAACATGTTCGAGAATTTGGTTATTGATATGATGGATTTCCGAGAACTCTCATTTGGCAATCTAGCTGGAAACTATACTGAACTCCAAGCTCGTTTTCGTGAAATTAACCCTCTTGTAGAATTTGTCCCATGCATGGCCCATTCACTCAATTTCGTGGGCAGCTGTGACATTAAGTTGTGTTTGGAAGCAGTTTGATGCAGAGACTGTTCAATTTCTTTTGTACATCCACGCATCGATGGCATTTATTGTCCATGTTGTCAGACAAGTGACGAATCACAATTACTTTCATTGAAAATTTTTTCCAATACTCGCTGATCCAGTCACGCTGATGCCACAAACGCCCTTTGAAATAACTTACAAGAAATTCGTCACATATTGCAAAATATCTCGGATAATAGATTAGAAAATGCTAATACGCGCAATAATGCAAGATCTTTAGTAAAGAAAATGGATGTACTTGAAACAGCATTCATGACGCAACTATGGAATCATATCATTTAAAAATTTCATGCTACAAGCAAATCCTTACAGCAAGTAGAATTATATTTTGGTTATGCCATTTGCTTTTGTAATCACTTTATGATTTTCTCCAAAATATCCGTAACCGATTTCCTTCTTTTGAGCAGAAAGACATTGAAGTACCCGTCAACAAAACATATCGTTCCAATGACCAACGTCTGAAGCGTTTTAGTTTTGCAGACGATTCTGTTGCACCAACACAATCCTGCATAGCAGTCAACATTTTTAAGTCAATACTTTTTATGTTATCATCGATACCCTTCAGACAGAACTGAAGAAGAGCATAGATGCATGATTCAGTCATTTCCCGTTTTAGATTCCTTTGCAATATCGATGGTGATGAACATGACATCATCAACCGAGCCGCAACTACAATCGTCAATAAATATCCAATGACCTGCATATCAGTTTTGTTGATGAGTTTCAACAATGGTCATATTTTATGCGAAAAAAAGCGAGCAACTCGCTCTCTAATTTGCTGAAACTGTTAAAAACTTTGCACTTGGAGTCAACTTTCAAAAATGTTGAAGCTGCTCTTCGCATGTACCTCCCATTGCTGTTATCCAACAGTGAAGGCGAAAGATCATTTTCGAAATTGAAGCGCATCAAAAGTGAACTACGCTTAACAATTCAGCAATCGCGACTCAATGCTCTTTATGTTATGCTCTATCCTATTGAATCTGATCTGGTACAAAAATTAAGTTGTGATAATATCATTAAAGACTTTGCTGTTATTAAAAGTCGGAGAAAAACCTTTTAATTTACATGTTCCTGAATATTTGCATCCTTTTCATTTTATGGTTAGTAAGACAGAAATCGAACTTTTACTCACACCGAATGTTCCTATTGAACACAACATTTTTTCGCACCAGGGCCCCCCAGTACTTAATCCGGCTCTGAATACAGTTTTATATTTTCTGATAGTCTAATTTTGCAAACCATGAGTTTAGGGATAAACAAAATCACTATAAACATCAAACAAAAAATTTTTCATAAATATATTGTCTGATTTATCCGAATTTGTCAATTTTTTATAATAAAATTCACACTTAAAACTGAAATAACTGGTCGCTTTAAACTGAAAATCAAATTTGTTTTAATAATAGACATTTATGTTTATGGTGACTCCATTTTTTAATGTCTATTTTATAAATTTTAATTCATAAATTTCAATAATCATTATCGTCATTCCATCCGATTTGATATTGTCGGTGCGTCAGACGAAGATGCGCAGTTTGATGCGCTCGTAGTTGTCAGATCAATTACAGTAGTTCTCGAACACCAATTCCAGTTGAATGGTCATAACAATGAGTTTTCAAATGACATTGTCACTAATTTGAAATGTGCTCCAATACGTTTAACATAAATGTATTATTGTTGTTAACTTATTTATTTAACTAGTGACATAAGACGTGACATCTTATGACATCCCTCTTCTCATCACATTTGTTTCTATTGGGATTTGTTGCGTTGTCATGTTTAACAGTGTAGGTAGAACTTTCTGAACTTTTAAGCCATCAATTCTAGTGTATGAAAATCTAATTTAGTTTTGTTATAAAGTGGCTTGCTATAAAGACTTCCATAAATTCTACCTGTGGTCTAGTAGATTGTGCTTCCCCATAAACAGAACCAGTATAAATTTTTTAGTTTTTATTTTGAGGTTTATTTAATATTTTCCTTTATAAACTTTCTTAGTCTAGCAGTACAAAGTAGAGCAATTTACTTTTTATTCTGTCGAATAAAAACCCCCAATAAGGTTGTTTGTTGATGGAACCTTAAATTTATATCCTACCTTGTTCACTCAAATTTAATTTGATTGATCGACAAGGTTTTGTATTTGTAAACAGGAAGTAACCTACAGCAGGATGCTTCGAAGGAGAAATGAAATCTGGATGTTGTGTACCACAACAATTAACAATGAAGAAAATTATTTTATCATTTTTATGTAAATATTAAAAACGTTTCATTACAAAATATGAAAAACGTAAATTGTAAAAAAATTCCTTAAAAAATATAATTTGTTTGAATCTTTAATTGTAATGTAAATACAAATTTTTGAATTTCGATTTTGTTATTTACATGTCTCATTAC